>JADZMA010000373.1:0-36428 GCA_020796225.1 Arion vulgaris
AAAAAAACAGGTTATAGATATACGTACACACAACAAACATAAATATAATATTTATATAATTGATTTACACCGTCTTAGCGATGATTTATTTCGAATGTCAAACATGGATATATGTTCTTTTTATGTATTTTACAACACATGGAAAATGTTCTTTTTCATGTATTTTACAAAAACATGGGTTTTGTTCTTTCTTAAAGGGACAACACATAGATATATGTTCTTGTAGAATGTACAAAATGGATATATGTTTTGCAAAAGTGTACAACACATGGGTATATGTTCTTATGAATGTGTACAAACATGGATACATGTTCTGTTAAATCATATTTATTTATCCACAGTAAAATGCGAAGCCAGTTCCCAAAAAGAATAGAACGAAGGGGGAGAACATTTTCTGTTTTGGATTACACTGTTCAAAATTCGCATCTTCTGATATTGACTACAGTTTTTATACAACTCACAAATCTAAAACACATAAATGTAACATATTTTGAAATTATATCATGCCACACCCACCGTAAAACAATAAATAAAAATTTTTTGTTTGTTTAAATCAAAGAACATTAATTTAAAATGGAAGAATGGTTTTATTTTATCAGTAAATTAAATTTTTGTTTTGAAACTTGTTCAGAAAGGAACAATGACAACAGTCACAAAAACGTCTAGACGTGATAAAATAAAACGTAAAAATTTGGGTTTGTTAGCTATGGGGCCCAAATGGTATGGAAAGATAAAAAGATTGGGACTAACTTTATTACCGGGAAGAAATATGAAAAAAATTAAAACGTTTTTATAATTTTAGAACGACAAAAAATTTTTTGCATAGCAATGGTCATCATAGATCGTGTTTAGTCGACACCAGTTATCGATAAAATTCCCAAATTAAGACAAGCGCTGAAAATAAGGGATTCCACCCCAAAAAAAAGAAACGTTTCACGCATCACCTTTTAGGCGACAGGAAGGTAAAGGTCAGTACGGAACCTTTTAAAACCCCGGTGTTTCAAAAAAGGCCGGGGTTTTGTTTATACCCAGTGGGCAAAACTGATGAAACCCAAAATATATGCAGACAGACATTTAAAAACCCTTCTACGATGCCCAAAAACGTTTAGGGCCCTCAACAACTACCCCACCCCATACTGATGCAGGTGAGGGTTTAATTTTACAAGCCCAGATTTTAAAAAACCACTGGGCAGAAATTTGTTCTGTCCTTCAACCATCCATCCACTTTTAAAGATGAAAAGAGCGCATCCCCCAGGTCCCAAAAACCCAAGCTGATATTCCATCTCCCAAAGAGGTCAAGAAGGAAAAGAGATGTCCAGCGGGAAGGCCCCGGGGGGGACTAAAACCCAACAGAAGTAAAAAAGAAGGAGGCCCATGCATGCAAATTGACAGAGTTTTTCCCCCATTTGGTGAACTGAACGTGTTCCACAGAACAAAGGATGCCAATTGTCCACCTGTACAAGCGAAAGGAAAACCCCGCCAGGCCTGCGATAATCACAGGATTCCTCCGTCAATTGCTGGCAAAATCGGCCAGAGTCCCCCTAAACGATTAATCGATCACCGGGAACAGGATTCCCACTGATACCCAATATGGCTTCAGAGCAGGTGGGGAACAGCAGAAAAATTTTTGGCGCCCCCCAAAACGGGAAAATGCCAAGAGCAGCCCCAATTTTACGGGTTTTTGTCGATCTGACGAAAGTTTTTGACACGCCAACAGAAGGCCCGGAAGACCCGGGAAAAAAGATTCCGGGAAAATTCATCAAGATCCCCAAAAGTTTACGAGGGCATGATAAAATGTACGACGAAGGGGGGTGTCGGCCTTTCCGTCACCAACGGCCAAAAAGGGGTGTTCGCGCAAATTTCAGCATGATGTTTGCGCCATGCTCACGGTTCTTTGGGGAAAGGGACGAACATGGGGCAAAAGGATAAGGGCAGACAGAACATTCAACCGGAGGAAAACTTCCACCGGTAAAAAAAATCAACTATTCAAACCTTTTTTTTTGACTGGCCCCCCACCAACCCCGGGGAAAAAATGCAGACTCCATGGACGTTCTAATGGCCGTGATAGGGTTTCTCCCAAACACCAAAAAAAGAAGTCATGTTCCAGCCGCCCTAGAGAACATTATTTGATCCATATCAAATTAAACATCCCTGTCTCCCGTCAAAACAACTTGTTATCTTGGCAGCCCACCAACGGAAAAATAATTCTGAGGTCCCAAAAGAATCCCAAAATCAGTGGTTCAAGGTTTGTCACTGTGTGGGAACGAAGGGGTAAAACATAGTCACAAAGCTGAAAGTTTTCAGGATAGTGTTAACACGTTGGGAGCAAGGGAATGGACAGTGTTGCAGCAAAGAAAATTAAACCATTTTCCAAAAATCTGTCTACGCAGAATACAAAATAAACAGGCAAAATTTAGACAGCGAAGTCCCCACAAAAGCAAAGATCCGCGTAACACCTGTTGCAGAAGGCCCAACTGAGAGAGTCGGGCACGTTGTGAATGCCGATAAACGATCCCCAAAACAGTTAGGGGGAGCTTTAAGGGGCAGCCGTTTATGGTGGACAGAAAAAAGCTTTTAAAAACACCTAAAGTATTTGAAATGCCGATATAGACAAAAAGGGGGAATCCTTTGGGAAGATCCCAAAAATTGGCCTTTAAAAACAAAAAAGGAACCCAAAAGGGGAAAAAGACATTAACAACGTTTGCAGAAGATAAAGATAAAGTCGTTATGGACTTTATTACAGAACGTCGATAACTCATTTCCAGGCGATGAGTAATTGTACATACTGTTACGGCGGCACGCAGCGATCTGATAAAAAACATGACCAATAGTGCCTGGTCGCATTATGGCGTTGAAATATCAAATTATACTGGTCAGAACTAAATGAATTTTCACATAACAAAATGGGAAATCATTACGTTTTTTATGTCTGTTGTTACTACAGCTACAGGTAGTGGTTTATGCTAGCAGACATAAGTAACACCAAGACAATAATGAAATGTTGTAATATGTTGGGACTGAGTATCACACAAATTGTCTCACTAAGATTGGAAATGGATGAGGATAATAACATATATAATCTGAATAAAGTTGAAAGATGGTGGAATAATATTCTGATCTTTACTTCTGTGGAGAAACTACAACCTTATCTCTAGGATCAGATCATAGATAGTAAACATATCAGAATCAATATCATTTGGATGTTGAACCAGAGAATTAGAACATTCACAGATTTGGATGTAAATATAGCGAGATTATAATAATAAAGGAATTAAGGGAGGTTTAGAACAATCCAGAGGTATTCAGACTTAAAAGCTCACAGGTACGACCTGCAGCATTCCTTTTAAATGAAACACAAAGACCAGAAGTGCGTGGTCTTCCAAAGTCACAATGGGAATTAAGAGCAGGACTGTATTACGCCTGAGTATTGGGATATTCGGTTTCGACAACTGGCAGAGAAATGCGCAGGGAACAGAGAGTCGCCAATATTCATTTCAAAATTGTTAATCTCCTACATATGAGAGCAAAAGCTAGTTCAGGTTTCTGGATAGCAGACATCTGATAGATTCAAGCTAAAGTAGAGTCAAACAGGGCCCCATACTTTCTGAGACATCTTCGTATCGGTACTTTATACCACAGTCTTCGGAATGCAATGGAGATGTTTTCTTCCAGATTAGATCTTGATGGTTCACTTTTCAACTTGGTCCACTCTAATAAATCTGAAGCGACAAAAAACAACAGAAATCCTTCTAAAAATTTTTATTGCTTTGACGATGCTTCCTTTAGCACAGTTAGCTAATCTGCAATAGTGTTGTTAGTTTGTTCTTTCGCGCCAAAGACGGCAATATAGACAGCGGATTTAGACCTCCATGTGAGCGCGGTTCGCTGTTAGCAGTTAACTAATAATCTCACAATAATTTGGCCAGTGTATGCTTCCAAGTTTTTTGACTATAAGTGTCACTACTAAAATGTTATTGTGGTCAGAAGTGAACCATCAAAGAAATATCAAGAATCAATGGCAATACTGTGTCTCAAAATTGTAGATATTATTACATCTTTTATTTTATATATTTGATCTATGTAGATATTTGTGAAAATGTTGATTAAAGTTGAACTTATATATCACCTGTGTGTTGCCGGGGCTGACAAGAGGATCAACAAATAGTAACACTGAAGTACCACAAGGTAAAGAAGCAGCCAGATGCAGAGGCTTCAGGTAAGCCAACCTAGTCAATAAAAAAGTACAGAGAGGTTTGATTAAAGTGATTTATTTAGAAGGGCATAACGAGATACAACGTACAATCATTCTAATTAGATCACATAAGCAAACTAAAAGAGTACAATATGGTGGATATAGAGTTGTCTGAAGAAGAAGAAGTACTGAATGCATTGATCAAGAATTTTTTTGCATCTCACTTTTATTATTGTTATTATTGCAGTAGACTCACTATTTTCTACTTATTATTGTTATTATTTATATGTGGGACTTCATGACTCTTTCTACTTTATTATTGTTATTATTACAGTGGACTTCATGACTTGACTTTAATAATACATATTATTTACAGTGTGGACTTACGACTTTGACTTTTATTGTTATTATTTACAGTGACTCCTACGATTTTGACTTTATTATTGGCTATTATATTAACAGTGGACTCTACGACTTTCACTTTTATTATTGTTAGTTTGTGACTTGGTTGATTTTGACTTTATTATTACTGATATTACAGGGACTCACGACTTGACTTTTATTATTGTTATTATTTACAGGGACTCTACGACTTTCACTTATTATTGCTATTATTTTTACAGTGGGACTACGACCTTGACTTTATTATTTTTTTGCCATTATTGGTAAATCTTGCGACTTTCTACTTTTATTATTGTTATTATTTCATGTGGTCTGCTGACCTTCCATTTTATTATTGTTGGCTATTTACAGGACCTCTACGACTCACTTTAATATTGTTATTATTTTTACAGTGTAATCTGACATTTTCATTTTATTGATTTATGTATATTTCTATAGTAGAATTTCACACTTTGACTTTTATTATTGTTATTATTATAGTGGACTCTTCTACGACTTTCAATTTTTTTATTATTGTTATTATTTACAGTGGGACTCCTACAGACTTTCACTTTTATTATTGTTATTATTTTTGCAGTGGACTTGTTATCTTTCTACTTTTATTATTATATATTTTTACAGTGGGACTTTCTACGACTTTTTCACTTTAAGACATATTTATGGTTAGGACTCATGACTTCAATTTTCCATTATTAAACATATTACATGGACCCTACGACTCCTGACTTTTATTATTGTTCATATTTACAGTGGACTTGATGACTTACTTTTATTATTACAATATTATTTACAGTGGGACTTCACGTGACTCTCAAATTTCACATATATTATTACAGTGGACTCTACGACTCGACTCTCAAAGACATACATACAATACAGTGGACTCTACGACTTTCACTTTATTATTGTTATTATTTCAATGGTGGACCACGACTTTCTTACTTTGTTGCTATTAAGGTTATTTACAGGGACTCATGACTTTCACTTCTTTATTATTGTTATTATTTACAGTGGGACTTACGACTTTCACTTTTATTATTGTTATTATTACAGTGGGACTCTACGACTTCAATTTATTACTTATGATATTTACAGTGGGACTTAATGACTTTCTACTTTTATTATTCAGTATATTACTTACATGTGGACTTCATGACTTTGACTTTTATTGTTGTTATTACTTCACATAGACCTCAATGACTTGACTTTACATTGTTATTATCAGTGGACCCCACGACTCTCACTTTTATTATTGTTATTATTTACAGGACTACGATTCTCACTTTATTGCTGTTACTATTACATGATTCTCTACGACTTCACTTTATTGATATATTATTTACAGTGGAGTCTCTACGACTCTGACTTTTATTATTGCTATTATTTTTACAGTGGACTCACGACTTTCACTTTATTATTGCTATTTGCAGTGACCTCTAATGATCTTCACTTTTATTATTGTTATTATTTACAGGGACTCTACGGATTTCTACTTTTATTATTATATATTTACAGTGGACTCTGTTGACTCTTCTACTTGCACATTGTTATTATTTACAGTGGGACCATGACTTCACTTTTATTATTGTTATTATTTACAGTGGGACTCTACGACTTTCACTTTTATTATTGTTATTATTTACAGGACTTCATGACTTTCAATTTTATTTTTGTTATTATTTACAGTGACTCACGACTTTCACTTTGATATATATTATTACAGCGGAAAACCTTTAATGACTTTGACTTTTATTATTGTTATTTTACAGTGGGACTCTACGACTTTCTACTTTTTATTATTGTTATTATTTATGGTGGGACTTAATGACTTCACCTTATTATTGTTATTATTTGCAGTGGGACCTCTACGACTTTCACTTTATTATTGTTATTATTTACAGGGACTTACGACTTTGACTTTTATTATTGTTATTATTTACAGTGGACTTTTACGACTAATCTTCCCATTGATTGTTATTATTTACAGTGACTCACGACTTTCACTTCCTTTATTATTGTTATTATTTAAGGTGACTCTCATGACTTTCTACTTCATTATTACACATTTACATGACTTTACGATTCTCACTTTATTATTATATATTTACAGTGGACTCACGACTTTCAATTTTATTATTGTTATTATTTACAGTGGGACTTCATGACTTTCACTTTATATTGTTATTATTTACAGTGGACCTCATGACTTTGACTTTTATTATTAAGTTATTATTTACAGTGACTTACGACTTTGACTTTAATATTGTTACACACAGTGACTCTACGACTCTCACTTTTATTGTTGTTATTATTTACAGTGGGATTCTGGCTGACTACTTTTATTGGTTTGTTATTATTCACAGTAAGACTCATGACTTCAATTTTTATTATTGTTGCTATTTACAGTGACTCTACGATTCTCACTTTTATTATTGTTATTATTTACAGGACCTTCTACGACTTTCACTTATTATTGCTATTATTTACAGTGGGACTTTCTATGACTTTCACTTTGTCACTGTTTATTTATTTACAGTGGACTCACGACCTTCACTTTTATTATTGTTATTATTTACAGTGGACTCTACGACCTTTGGACTTTCTATTATTATGCATTATTTACAGTGGACCCCAATGACTCTACACTTTTATTATTGTTATTATTTACAGGACTCTAGCTGATCACTTTATTATTGTTGTTATTTTCACAGTGTGGACTCTACGACTCTGACTTTTATTATTGCTATTATTTCATGGGATTCTAGCGACTTTCACTTTTGATATTGTTATTATTTATGGACCCTACGACTTTCACTTTGATTTATTGTTACATTTATAAGTGGACCCTAAATGACTCGACTGATTATTATTGATTACAGTGGATTCTGTTGCCGACTACTTTCTTTTATTATTGTTATATTTTACAGTGGGATTCTCTGCTGACTTTCATTTTTATTATTGTTATTATTTCATAGGACCTCTTACGACTTTGACTTTTCTATTATTATGCTATTATTTACAGTGGACTCACGACTTTCACTTTATTATTACATATTTACAGTGGACTCTGCGACTTCACTTTAATATTGTTATTATTATAAGTGGGACTTTCTAATGATTCTTGACTTTTATTATTGCTATTATTTACAGTGATTCCTACGACTGACTTTTATTATTGTTATTATTTACAGTGGGACTCTACGACTTTCACTCTTTATTATTGTTATTATTTACAGTGGGACTACTTAGACTTTCTCTACTTTTATTATTTTGTTATTATTTTGTTATGTGATCTTCATGATTTCACTTTTATTATTACATATTTCACAGTGGACCTCAACACTTTCTACTTCTTATTATTGTTATTATTTTTACAGTGGGACTCATGACTTCTCAATTTTATTATCATACATTACAGTGTGGAATTACGACTTCTAATTTTTATTATTGTTATTATTTATGGTGTGGGACTCATGACCTTTGACTTTTATTGTTGTTAATATTTTACAGTGACTCTACGACTTTCATCTCTTTATTATTGCTATTATTTGCAGTGATTCTTCATGACTTTCACTTTGGCTATTGTTATTATTTATGTAGATTCTTATTAGACTCTCTGTCTTTATTATTGTTATTATTTACAGGACTCTACGACTTTGACTTTATTATTGTTACATTATTTACAGGACTATTTGATTCACTTTTATTATTGTTATTATTTCACATGGGACCTCTACGACTCTCTCTCACTTCTTATTATTGTTATTATTTCACAGTGGGACTCTACGACTCTGACTTCCTATTATTGTTATTATTTACAGTGGGACCTCACGACCTCACTTTTTATTATTACATATTTACAGGACTTTCATGACTGACTTACTTCCAACATCCGGTTCCGATATCCGCGAACTACACACTGTTTCGTCGGTAACACTATCACTTTGACATGTAGAGTGACGGTAAGTTGGTTTCAGTTTCAGTTTGGAATATCTTCTACTGCACCCGGACATGTCCATAGATGCTCCGATCTCCTTCCCAATATTCCAACAGCGTCCAGCGACTGACCGTATCGTTCTGTATTTGATTCATCAGCCGATCGCATACCCACAGCTGCTCTTTCTTTGCCACACCAATCTTCAAACCCAGTTCTCGCAATCTAGTAGTTGACGTGGATTGGTTTAGATGAAGGTCTTCTCTGCGGCTACGCTCTATGAGGGCTACGCCGCTCTGTCCACAAAGGCTTCTGATATAGAGCGGCTGAGCACCAGCCAGTTCGTCTGCCTTCTCATTGCCAGATCGACACCGATGTGCCGGGATAGACGGCGCACTCAAAACTGTTGACGCTCGCAGTGATTCTGGTCCATTGCCCGCGGCACCAAAAACCGACTCCACACCCCGGATCATACTCACGAGTCACCAGAATGCACGCATGAGTGTAGTTTTGTGACTCAGCTGAGGCAGTATTGTTCTGCCAGTATTCCATTGTCGGGCGAAGCGCATGTTATCATTAAATGCACCACTGGCTTCATTTACTATTCCCGCGGCATGAGCTTGCAGATACGGGTCTATATTAGTTTTTCGTGACGATTCACGATCCATCTGCAAATCACAACGTCACCGTATTTAGCTTATCGATATTACTTTGAGGTTCAGATTCTAACGTCACGGGATTTGACCTTTCTATATATTTACTGCCGGATGTGCTGTCCGCTTACACACGGCCCTAGTTTACATCCGAAATTACCATTTTTCTCTTCAAAATTGTATCTTTAAAAAAGTTTCGATCAATTAGTTAGGCAAATAGTTTTTGAAATCGATCATTAGATTTGAACGTAATGCAATCGACCTTCTTGATGTCCGATCCGACATATTGTTACATTTCCTGACCACGAGGCGACGAAAAGGGATATAATCCTAAATTGCAGATATAACCTATAGACAAAGATTTTTTGTCCTTAATTTATTGTTTTAACCACAATATATAAATATTGCTAGTTTTTTCGTTTGTCTTTGTTTTATAAACTGTAGTAAATCGGGCCAATATCTGTTTAAAAAAATAAATAAAAACTTGAACCGATATGTCTTTTTTTTAAGTTCCGAAGCGAACAGCCACCATATGACTCTAACAACATATTTTTTCTCCAGTTTGAAGAAGGGTAACTACCATACGATACGCTTTACATTTCTGCATTAAAACTGATTGAGTTCTGATTAAAGAAACTTCAACGGTCCAAACTCGATTCAACCTCACCTTGAAATTGCATCAATATTAGGCTTCAGTAAGCTAACGTTTTTATGTGTTGCTAATTTCTTCTATTAAATTGTTTAATACTTATTTGTTTTAATAAAATTCCTGGTGTTCTTTTCTATTGTTATTGTTAAAATAATATATATACAATGCCGCCAAAGAAAAAGAACGTTTTTCAGCCAGACCAGAATTATACAGTAAAATGAAGAGCAGTAAGAGTATATTCCATTGGAGAATGTAGTTGAAAAAATCGAAGATGCAACCTTCATTCGCTGAAGAAGAAAAATGACATTCCCAACGGCTCTACCAATTCCGTCATCATGATTACTAACAACTTTCATCCAAAAGTGTGAAGCCAAGACCAGCTAGTATATATATATATATATATATAATGTAATAGATAAGGATTTCAGATCAGCCTTACGGGCCAATTTCTTCGATACGGTTTCGGCCTGTGAGGTAAATCGCACGGATGAACAGAAGGACCAACAAGAAAGGCAGTAAAACTCCCCACAAGCGCAAATATTCCCAGCCCACATTGTGTAATAGGAATATTTCAAGATCCTATCGGGCTTACTGAGTCATCTACGTTACCACACACAGACAAACATAATGCAACTATATTCCTTTTGATGAAAATGGTGGTCATCATCATCACCCTTGTAGGACGAGTGCTTTACTTATATATAATGTGTAGATAAGAATTTATTTAGATCTTTTATGCTGTAGTATCTACTTTTTCATATGTTGCATTATTGCGATTTATATTGCTCACTAATATGCAGCTTTGCATGTGCTTTTAGGTACAACTGTTGCATCTCATCAAGTATGTTTTGCGTACACCGCGCGCATCTCATCCGAGGAGGCAGGTTTTATGTGCAACTGCGTATCCTCATCCTGCATGTGCGCCTTATAGCAAAACTGCCGCAACTCATCCCGTGGCGCATTGCGGGCAAACTGTTGCAACTCATCAAGTATGCTTGTTATGTATGCATTAAAAATGCGATCTTTATCACACATGGCTTCTTCTCTGCTACTAAATATATTTTTTCTACATTTATATAAAAACTTCTCTAACATTTCTTCTGCATCTGATACTTTTACACCGCACTGATGTTCCATATTTCTGAGAACGTTTTTATTTGTACACTTTTTCATGGCTGTTACTGCTTCGATTGATGTAACTGCTGTTTGCCGTCGTTTCGCCTTCTCTGTATCTACCGCTTGCGCCTTTCATCATCAAGCGCGTGTCCTTTATAGGACGTTGCCTTTGCAGCGCATATGAAATTCATTCAGTTTTCTAGTCAGTTCACCCACTTCGCTGATGATCATATTCAGAGCATTTTAATATAATAGTAAACCATCTTCTTCTTTGGTCTGCCTCTGCATAAACTTCTTAGGTTATTCTTATCGGTATTTTATATTCAAATACTTGATTTCACCGTTCTGTTTCTCATTAAGGTTATTGTGTTAGCTGATGTCAGTGTGCTCTATTTATGTTATTTTGCAAAACTATAGTCACAACCTTTCCAGTCTTCAATTTAATCGGAATGGACGAACATACAATTGTTTATCGTAAGTACGATCTAAGAGTATGTCTACCAATGTTTCTTTTTTTATAATTATCTTTATATTTTTATAGTTACATGCCTACGAAATGCTTCTAGAAAAAGACTGTTACAGTATACCATGGACAGAAAAAAGAAAAGAACACTGGACTTCCTGGAAAGAACAGTTAAGGACAATTGGCAAGATAAACAAATATACTATACAGCAAAATTATACACTTTGGTCACATCAAGCGTCACGATGGTTTGAGAGAGCACAAGAGATTGAGTTAGAATTGATGACGCTGAAGGCAGACTTATAATAGTTATAACTACTTAGATATTGTGTAGAAAACCATGAATATGATCTTATGGCGGCTCGCCTATATAAAGCTAGTATATTGAATTCAACTTCAGTACTAATGTATGATTGTATTTATTATTAGCTAAATTAAATATAGCAATCTAAAAACCATACGTATCCGGCATAAAATGTCTGACCACTAATACACTTATCACGAGTTTATTGAATATGACTCACATGAAGTGGATGTGAACTAGCTAGAGACAGAGGGAATTTAGATAAAGCAAGAGAGCAATGTCTCATATTTTGCATCCCAAAATATGTGTTTAACTTCTCATATTCATATAAAGTATTTATCCACTATATTGTTATTATTTCTTTCTTACTCTGGTTTTGTGTTACACCTATCTGTTGTTCGTTTTATTCAGATTTTATTAGATAGGTTTACAGCTCTACATGTAATCTTGTCCATATCGGTAGTGTCTCCCTGAAATTCAGTCATTCGTGTTGTTGTTTGCTTGATAGAGACTCGTCGAAATTGCTATGTTTATTGTCACCGCTTCCTGTATTTTTGTAAAACTATAGTATTCTTTTGCTTACGTATTTAAAGTATTTTTTTTCAAAGTTTACTGCAAAGCCCCACTCTTTCTATAAAGGACATGCACCTTGGATGATAATTCAGTTATATTAAAGATAGTTTTGAATACTTTCATGATATATATAATGAATAATATGAACTGATTTCTGTTCTGTTGTCTTGTCTCACAAGCTCTCATAATTATTGCTGACTTTCAATTAGCAGCATTGTATTAGTTCATTACGATCAACATTTTTAACAAACTTTCAACAACTTTTATATTTTTTGTGTGTATTTTGTTGTTCTCGCTTTGTAATCTACTCAGACGAAAGTTTTGTTTGGGAGAAGTGGCTATTTGGGAACTGTAGGTAGACACACTGGGTTACTGTTACTAAAGACGATGATCAATCATGTAGCTCCGTCATCACCAAGAGGCAATTGCAAAGCTGTTTAAGATAGATGATGGTGGTGTCTACAATGACTTACGCATGAAAGGTCAGACCACATTAACATGTAGACAGATGCTGCACTCTTCAAGCACTATAGCAGAACTAAAAGTGATTCGCTTATTACTGTACTTACACAAGGGTTGCATATCGTGTCGGATTTTGGGTACGTCAAAGAGATAAAGACTTTCTGGTAGTCAACATATATCTGAATACTTGGGAGGTCAATATATGATGGCATTTTGTGAGTGGCCGCTTCATATAATGTACACTTTGGTAGGTCAAATACATGACAACAATTATGAAACGGACATACGATGTAAATATTTTAGAGTCGGAATATGATGTACACATTTGTGTATAGTCAACACATGATGTACACTTTAGTAGGTCGATACATGATGTACTGGTAGGTCAACATATTATGTACACACTTCTGCAGGTCAACACACCTTATGTAATACTTTAGTATGTCATCACATGATGTGACAATATCAGAGGCAATGGAATAGATGATGGTATTGACTTTGGGAGGTCAATATATGACGTCTACTTTGGAGGTCAATATATGATGTACATTTTGGGAGGTCAATATATGATGTACACTGGAAGGTCAACATATAATGTGCAATTTTGGTATAGTCATCAGATGAACGTCAGAAAGCAACATATGATGTATTTTGTAGGTCAATATATACATACACATTGGTAGGTCAACATATGAGGGCATTTTGTTACGTCGACATAATGCTCTGCTTACATTTGTAGGTTTTGACATATCATGTACACATTTGTGTAGGCCAAACATAACATGTACACTTTGAGGCTGCCTATACGATGTTAATTTCTACATATTTTGTTTGTTGCTGTATGTATTCTAATCCAGGAATTGTGTGATTATTTTGTGGTACACTTGATATCCACTGATGATAGTAACAACAAAGTTCTTTGAATGTGGATATACTTTGATATATCACTGACAGATAGTAAATGGGGAATATAAAGTATATTAATGGATAGACTGCCAGATATCACCTACCAATGAAGGTAAACAAATATAGTTATATTGGGATGGGGATACTTTGATATATCAATGATGATAGTAAACAAATATAGTTATATTAATGTGGGATACACTTTGATATAATATCACTGGATGCTAGTAAACAAATATAGTTATATTTAGGGTCTTAAAGGTCAACTCAATAACTAATAGAATTAATGATATCATGGCTACTGGACAATGTGGAAGTTACGTTTATATCTGTATCACAACAAAAGTTATATGATTTAGCATAATTATGTTGTAGTAGGTTCAGTAGGCAGAGAGCATATACATATATCGCAATTATTCTTACAGATAATAATTGGTGTGTTTCACCACAGTGACAACTTCCTGGAGTTTCGCTTGTCTTCTCTTGTCTTTCAGCCATCCCTATAGTTCCTCTTTCAAAGATCCTGCGCCAAACACAATGTTGTCTATATATCACGATCATCAGCCAGTTGTTCCTACTTGCTGAACCAATAGAAAAAAAAATATCTATTGAGTCCTTGCAGACATCTTATATCTGGAGCAGTGGTCTGCCTTTGGTGTTTCGCCTTCCAAAGTTCACAGAACAACATTTGTTTTGAATGGCTATTGTCCATTTTCTCGCACATGCTCCTAACAATCTAAGGTCTTCTACTCGCCGAGTATGCCCATGATAAGGGTGTTAGTGTTGCAGTACTGAGTTGGTTATCTTGTCGTACCACCTGATGTCTGTTGATTCGAGATAGAATAAGGTGAAAGATGTTAAGGCTGGTTATATTTGAATGTCTGTCTGCAATTTAAATTTGTGCTGCCTCACTGCTCTTGTTTGATGGGTTTGCCGGAATGTGTATCCGCACCGCTCATTTCCGAAACACTGATTCTTCATCACATAAATGTTTGGCAGCCACCAGGACACAAGATAGCAGAACTTTGAACTGTGTTAGATTGTAGTATATTTAGCTCAGTATGGTAAAAATTATTCACAGCGAAAGGAAAGTGAGAAAATACAAAGAACTATTGTTTTACCAAGAACAAAGACAAGTAAATAATTGATTGTGCAGATAAAGAGAGTTGTCAAAACAATAACTATTAAAACTCTTTCTGCTACACATACTTTCTGAAGGCAGAGCTAAAACAGCTGGCTTGTTTCAAGGTCACAACGTGAGGTGTACGTCTACTGCAGTGACAGTATAATGTGGCAACGGTGTTAATACTGAGTTCTTAGCCCATAAGAGGAGTAGGAGAGATAAT
This sequence comes from Arion vulgaris, assembly GCA_020796225.1. Taxonomy (NCBI): domain Eukaryota; kingdom Metazoa; phylum Mollusca; class Gastropoda; order Stylommatophora; family Arionidae; genus Arion; species Arion vulgaris. Next base: position 15,001 of record JADZMA010000373.1, read on the forward strand.
AACAGACGGGCACGTTGTCTAGATAGGAATGGAAAAACGTACATATACAGCCCAGAAGTAAAGTAAGTTGGAACACAATTAAAGTAAATGAGTTATGTGTGTCAATAAATAAATAAATTCAGATTTTATATTGCAAGACATACATATACAGACAGGACAATAAATCTTGAATACTTAATTCCTGTTTTTACGAGATTCACCATAGATTATATTCAAATATCGTTGATTTATATGAAAGACACAAGTCATGAAACAAGACATGTTATGAGAAGTAACATAAATACATAGACAAATTATAATATTCCTTGATATGACTTTACATCATCTATCGTGTGTGCCGATGGTCAATGAAAAATACAGTGGCTCAACACTGTACTGTCTCATATACCACGTGGTTAGAAATAGCGTCTTGGTTTAAGAAGAAGAAATTTGTAATATAGAGAGGTTTGTATATATATGATGAATATTCTATTACTTACTATTCCAAAACTTTGTTCACCACTGTGATTTCTACATCTGTTACTTTCTTGAAAAGATATATTTTACTTCTGATCATCGACATTCTTCTGTCAGATTGTCTAAAAATGTATGTCCCAATCCACGCCTTCAATCTGTCGCTTACATACACACATCTCATGATATTCAAAGATTCACTACACATTCTTACTGTAACTATATATAACAAGCCCCTTCGTTAACTATATAATTACAAAAATGAAAATTTTTAGAGACACCTGTATGATCCAGCTGCACAGCAGAGTAACGATTCTGGTAATCAAACCAATAGGCCCATAACGTTGAGTCAAACCACCTTGATGTTTTTGCCGTTTTTTCCATCGTACCTAACATTGCAAGCCAAATCAAACTTCGACCTGCTTTATGGTGGAAAGAAGATATGACTTGTCCAATACTATTACATACCAAGATTGCGTATAAACTCATTTTGTCTTCGTGACAAAATTGGCAAATGTCGACGCATGATGGTTTTTTGAAAATATGACTGATTTAACACAGTAACATGCTTCCTGCTTCAAAGCTGTACAAAGCAGGTAGAAAGATACTAGAATTAAGTACGCTTCTGTTTATTGGAAGATTTAAAACTTTTGGTTAAAATAATTGTGAAGCCATATTCGTTTCTAGTCAACAAACATCCAAAGGCCGATATATCGGTTTTGGCAAACATCATGAACTCAGTTAAATTCTACCTGAATGATAAAAATGCCCCACTGTAAGGGCTCTGTTTGGAAACAGGGATATATAAACATAGTACATGATTTGTTTAAAAAGACTCTTGGGAAGATTACTGCTGCCTATTACAGAGCGGTATGGAGAAATTACTTGCATGCCACATGTAATATTTAACATTCATCATCATCAAAATATTGTCCTGACAGAACTTTTACAATTCCCAACAGTCCTCCGGAATTTTCTCTCATAGTCCAGACAATCCTACTTAAGTAGCTGGTTATAAAAACTAAACCATCAAATATAACCTGAATCCATCCTTCATATCTTCCTCTTCTCTTTGTTAGCATACTTCTCTCCTATGATGGTCTTCTGAGTCCTTTCATGTTCCTTTAGACATCAAAATATCTTACTTTCTTCTTTCATCTGCAGCATCAAACAGCTTTTTTGATTTTTGCTCTGACATCCATTTGTTCTTCCTGTCCAAGATATACGATGACTCTTCTATAACACCTCCTATATTCATGCACTATGCATGTTTTTCCACTGAAATTTATTAAATGTCCGCTGCCTACACCCATACGAGGAGAAGATATGGTGAGAAGAAACGATCAAACAAATACCAAAGCGTTACTGAAGTGTGTAACAGCCGTCCATGCTTCACACCTACATGAGGAGCAGAAGATATGGTAAAGAAATGGATTACACGCAAGGATTATTGAGAAGTGTGTGTGTCACGTCCATGCTTTCACACCCATACCCGGAGAAGATGGTGAGAAGATAAATGATCAAAGAATACCAAATCAAGTATTGTAGTGTGGGTCAAATGTATCTAAGAAAACAGACGCCCTATAAGTTTAGAAAACAACTTTTCAAAACTATTTCTGAATAAATATCTGGCTCAATTTTTATGAAGAGATTGAACAAGTTACGATTACAGAGAAATGATATGCTATTTTAGAAGTAAAGTCTTATGTAATGTTGTATCAATGACGAGAGAATTATATATATATATGTAAATAGGGTTTGTTTAAAATACAATTCCATGTAGAAGAGATTGAACAAGTTACTCATATCATAAGAGTTGTGGTATGGAGAAATTACTATATGCCACACATCTAATGTTTAATACATGAGAGAATATAGATATATATATATATATATATATGTAAATAGTAGTGTTGAAAAAAATACAATAAAGACAAGTTTCTATCTAAATCAATATTTCTGAATCTTACTTTCTATCATATCTTCTTTTCAATCACATTTATTGCAAATCAACAAATAGTGAACAATATGAATTATCCAGACAAGATATATTTACTTCCTTTCTATTGTCTCAACATTTTCATGAATACTTTGATGTGATGTTACAATCTACGTCTAAAGAGACCAGGCATTAAATGGTCTGGAACTGAAATCTGACCTTTGTAATTTTATTCACCGATTTGTAGACACCAATATATTCGTAAGCATGTGGTAATAATGTTGAGCCACATTAGCCTGTTATATGTACACCACCATCAATTGTTATACAAGTACATGTGTCCAGGTATTGATCGCTGGTTTGGCTTATATCAGTAGTATCAGTTGTTATCATTATTAAAGTTATTCATGGTCTTAGACACACACAATAGACCAGGCCACATATTGACTACGCACCGGACGCTGCAGATGCAAACAAACACTTATATGAGACTGAGATAAGTCAAACAGCTCTCTGTCAGCGCCAGTAGACGAAATAGACAACAGAGCATATCCTGTAAGACTGTCTCTTCCTATGTGAGCCAAGAAGCAATATGTGCCACAATTCCAGCCGACCTGAAACTAAGCTTGGGAAGCCTGACAGACCTGAAGCTGACTGTCCAGTTTGTTGTCCATAGTAATTAAGCGCATGACCAGACATCGCTGAAGAAGAAGACCATGAAGGGCAAGTGTACATAGGTGAGAGACAAAGCTTGGGCTCAGCAGCACTGTTCCAAATTTTTAGTGATACAGAACGTATTTAGCTGACACATGATCACATGTTGATAGGCTACAAAATTGATACTGAATCTAAACAGAAGAAAGCTGACGTAAAAACAAATCAAATAATGTTACATAGATAAAACAGATTAATAATAAGTACATTGAAGTTATCTGAACATAATAGGTTGTCCAACTCATACCAACAATGTAGATTAGTATATGACACAAGATAATCAGTCAGTTACATTATGTAAATATAAATATATATATTCATTGCGCACTCAATATACGTTGGGATATGCCTGCACGTAATTTCTCCACATCGCAAGCTTTGTCCTGGTACAATCCTCGGCTCACTCTTTGGCGGAATTGCCGGATATTTGCTGCCTTTCTCAAATGTGCTCGTTTGTGGTTTCCAGGCTACTTTTCGGAACACTTCGCCTCCCACTTCACGACTACTGATATTCTTTGATCATTTCGTTTTGTTTGTAATCAATTTCCTTGCCATCTTCGTTTAAATTTGTTCTGATTTATTAATTATTCCGTGTTTGTATTTAAGTATCTGATGTTATATATGGTCGTAGAGTTCCATTTATGATGTTTACTATTTAATCATAATCGTCGATTACTGATTGTACGAATGTATAAAACCTGTCTTTGCTCAATGCCTCGTGCAATAAGTTAGTAGGTGTTGAGTTGACCAAACATTTCGACTACTACTTCCGATTTGTTCCTGTTTGTTGTTTATCCTTCACAGACATCACTTTTCAAATGGCAGGCGATGTACGGAAATCTGGCATCCGAGGTATCAGACTGGATCAAATAAGATCTGGAGAAAATTGGGCAGTGATTGATTAAATACATAAACATGAAGTAGCAAAGCTACTGGCACTGCATTTCTGGAGGCCCTACACGCTAGATACAGTAAATGATTAGCTTGTAAAGTTTTATCAAATGATGGTTTGTTTGATGGTACAAATTGTCCTCTCTCTCATGATAATAAAGGACATCATCACAAAGGGCTTTATAGGAATATTGTTTCTTTGTAAGACATCTGAAATTCACTTGTCTTCAAGTAGTCTACCCACTTGTCGATGGTCATGTTCATGGTTTCATATCTTATGCCATCTTCTTCTTTGGTCTGCCTCTGTGTCTGGGACCCTGCCCTCTACCATTGTTCTTTCCAGGCCATCGTGACGCTTGATGCATCTAAATATATAATTTTTCTGTAAGGCATGCTGTTACTTCTCAGCCAATTCTTTAAACATTTAGTTCTTTCAGACATCAGTAATTGTTTATTCATGGTATCTGTTGGATCTTTCAGCATTTAGTTTCAAAAGAGTGATTGCCCTACTCTTCTGTAATAGTCCATGATTCACAACCATATAGAAAAACACTGGAAAATGCATGCCTCAATATTTTTAATTTATTTTGGCAGGTGCTTTACACAATGTCTTTTCATTATGTTTAACTTGATTATATTGTTAATCCTGAGATCTGGCAGCTAATGTTATTGTGCACTATTGAGCCCAGATACTGTAGCTCTCACACATTGAGCTTTTCATTGTTTTTACTTCCTGGGATGTTAGGTGAGTCTCTGTTTCTGCCAGCTGACATGATTTTTGTTTCTTAGCAGCATTCAATATAGGTGCTGGTCTTCACCATGCTTCTTGGTCGGGCTCATGATAGGGTTTTCCAAACTCCTTCTTTCTGGTGGAAAATAATAATATTTTATCGTCCATGTATTCAAGCTTCCAGGCGCATTTGCTACCTATAGTGAGTAGTCGTAATCACATAATTGATATCGCTCATCTCACAATGTTCTCCGCATATATTGAATACACGGTGACTGAAAATACGCCTGTCGTACCCCCTTGGATCTCGAACCATTCAGCCATTTCAGTCTTCTATTTTAATGTATTACATCGTTGTTCGTAACAGAGAGATTTAAATAGCTGTATTATGCGTACTAGGTATCTTTCATGATGTTCCACATTTTCTGGTGTTGTATAAGGTGGAAAGCCTGCTGTAGTCTATGAAACATGCATGCAGGTGTATATGTTGTATTCTTCTACATTTTCCTCGATAATGAGTCTCATGCTACAACATGGTCCTTATGTTTCACCTCTTCTGAAACATGCTTTGTGTTTTATTTCATCTTCTAATTTTTGTTCCATCCTTCTTCATTATGATTTTAGTAGATTTTGGTTATGACTTATAAGGGCAATAGTCTCCATAGCTACATGTAGTTCTGTGCCTCCTCTCTGAATAGGTATAAATACTCAGATCTTTCCACCTTCTTTCTGGCCAGAGTGCTATTCCATATCTTTTGTGCACAATTTATGATATTCCCGGAACACTGGCCTCCCCACCTCTTGAATCCTAATTCCATATGTATACTATCGCACCCTGGTGACTTCCTCTCTTCAGGTTTTTGATGCACAGATAATCATCCAACACAGGTTTCAGAGTTCTGTGTCTCTTCAAGTGTCTCTGTTATCGCATGTGATTTTAGTTGTAGTCTTATTACATGTTTCTACAGTACCTACGCCACCTTCTAGTACATCTTTCTTCTCTGTTAATGTTTTTGCCATTGTTAATGTTTTCTTATGACTTGTATTGATGGGCTGAAGTCATGTGTCATTATATTAATTTCTGTTGTGCATTCTTTCTTTCTGGTTCTTTGCTTTTAATTCCATCAATTTTATTGGTATGAGTGGTGACTATGTGTTATTTCTTGTCTTCGACTCCTTTCTAATTCTCTGAGCAGTTTTTATATTAAGTGCTGTTTCAGTTTAAACCCGTCTGTTTTAGTTTTCTCTTCAATTACTGTGTGTTTTTTTCAGTTAAGTGTGTAGACCTGCTTCTTGTATACTTTCCAAAAGATGTTGGTGCGGTGTGAGAGTAATATATCTTTGACTGTGCTGCAGTTCATCAGGTGTCATGTCCTCTGAGCCTACAAGAGTCAAATTTGTTTGGTATTTCTAAGGCTGTATTTCCTGTGGAATGGCATTTTACCAAAAACGTATAGGCCCGCTGCTTTTTGTTGTTCCAGTCTTAATTTAAACTCTGCCACCAAAGTACTCTGGTCGTAACATAGTCTGCTCCGGCAGTGTCTTTATCGATAGAATGCCTGCTATCCATCTTGAGACTAAGACAGAATCTATTTGATTTGGGAGGCTACATCTGGGTGAGGTTCAGTGCATAGTCTTCTTGGACAAGTGCCTGCTTAGGTGTCGGTAATGAGACTATTTTCTGTGCACAATTCACCAGTTTTGCGCCCTTTCGTTTCGGGCTGTCCCATACCGAAAGCGGCCTTTATCTTTCCTCTTTCAGCTGTTTCATTGTTAACCTATGTTGAATGTCGCATATACCAGGATGTCTTTTACAACTTTTTTCTATTATTGCTCTTTGTAAATTTAGATAGAATTGTCGATCTCGTCATCAGGAGCTGTATTAAGGGAGCGAAGTTGTATTACTGTAATCTTTCATTTTCGTAAGTAATCTCATCATGATGAGTCGGTACTGATAGGATTGTAATCATGGTGTGTTGTGGATATTTTCACAAAATGGAACTGACTGATCGTTCCTTTGCCTTCCCTGGAGTATATTACTGTGTCACCTGTTGAGGTTTTAAAGTGCCCTGGCCAGCCCCATCTGTGTTCGGTATTCTTAAGCATAGGTGTGTTTTTGTTCTTCTCAATCTTTCTATTTTAAAATCACGGAGTTTGCCACAACACTCCTTGTTATCTGATAATTGTTGATTCTCAACATCGAATGACAAAACTAAAGACAAGATCGCTCAAATAATATCACTCTTAATGAACATTGAATGAATTTTACTTTAAAAGAAATTTATTTGTCTAGTAAGTTATCTAAATTTGCTAAATACAATCTGAGGTGTTTGCTGGTAAAGTTGTGTTTATTTATTATCACAACCTATGGCTTGGTAATATTTGTGTCTCACGCTTCGTTTAATCCACTGTGTAAGAGGCCTGTTGGTACATTGAGAAAATTATGTTTTAACAAAGATATATTTAAAGCATTATGATATAATATAAAACATTAATGATTAAATATGAAAAATAAACAGCACTCCCGACGTTTCGGTACTATAATTATCAAGAACAAATATACACATAATACCTACTAACTGAAACATAATTAACTAAGAATGCCGGCAAATGACACTAGCATACCAGCCTGTTCCCAAGCATGATGTTCCATAAGTAATCACTAGTGGATAGAATTGACAGAATAAGATCAGGTAGGTCGATCTGAGCGTGTCGGTGATAGTCACGACAGATATTGTGTATACCAGTAGGAACAAAGACCAGCACAAAAATAGAATGCAGGATGGTGTAGGAGAAGAAAGGAGAGTTAATGTAATGAAACATTTTGAATAAAATAGTGGTGTGTAGACAAGGCATATTAAGACATACAAGATTTAAATAGTGTTTATCATACGAAGTAGAAAGAACGCCACACGGTCAGAAATGCTGCAAAGCATACAGACTTGGATATAGATCTGTCAAATATACGGGCCAAACAGCAAACGGACTACAAGAGAAATGTACTAGTTGAAGGATGGAAAAATGGATTGTCGGTATGACTGAGCATTTCTGTAGGGCGAAAAATCTCTCGATACTCAAGGCGCTGTCCTACCTTAGTAGGAGCTTAAAGGCGGCGCAACGTTGTTCTAACTGTAATTACAGGGGTTGGATAAAGTTTATTTATCAGCAATAGAATGATCAAAACGGTCGAGAAGAGCGAACTAAACAACAAACACACTAGTATCTTTGTATTAAATAAAGAACAGGAAATTTGTGCAATGTCAGTTCATCTGCCTTGGATATTGTAAAATATGGCTCTTATCTGTTAATTCATTCTCATTTATGGGTTTATAGACGATTTATCCATCTGGAGTGTTTAGAGTTTAAACATAGATTTCACAGTGACAAGAACAAGTTAATACAGTGTTATTGACATGCTAGGCTTTTCTATTGGTAAACTACATTGCGGCAGTAATCACTTCATTGTCCTCTCACTACAATGTCCTGAGATGATGTTTATAGCATTTCAAGTTTGCCAATAACAAACCTAATGTTTTAGGTGACTTATAGATTTAGGTGACCTGTGACAGTAGTACCATTATGTCTTACTTCTCACTATATCTGCAACTCTGCAGGCAATTAAAAGCAGGAGACATTTGATTAATTCCAACTCATTTAATTTAATCTAGAGAAAATTCAATACATTTACAAATAATGTTCTACTGTATTATATCCTGGCTTTCCTTGTAGATATATAGTGGTTCTTCGAGGTCAATCCAAGTTTGTTGCATCCGTATCACGGCTGTCAATAGGGATATGTAGCCGAGCAAGGGTTGCTACGCGATGCCCCCGCGAAGATCCGCGGCGTCACGGCTCTATATCTCCATGTGGGCTCTGGCTCCTTTAATGTAACACCCGGAAAATTATCTTCATTTCTAACATTAACCTAAAAATAAAGTTTTGCAGATATATAGCAGTTTTTCTCACCATTTTGTAGATACACCCTTCTCTCACTCTCTCTCCTCTCTCTAAATACTTTAGTTACCATACATACACTGAAATATCTAGTAGAATATGCTGAATTATAATTTATTACATTTTTCAAGTTTTCATACTGAGAACTTATTCATTGAAGACAAATAATATTACTAATACTATCTTGTCTCTGGAGATAGGTTCAGTGTTATGTAATATGTTCTTGAGTTGAATTGCCAACAAGTTTCTTCTGGCTTGTAATGCTGCATTCTAGTGCAAAAAAATGTAATTATAAAAGCATTGTAGTTTGCATAAATTACAAACTAATATTGGCTATATTTAAAATGGTTCGACCAATAAGGTTTTTATCAAGTAAACGAATAACAGGATGAATTTAAAAAAACAATTACATATGGGACGACTACATACAGAGACATTCAAACGTTTCAATAAAAATCTGGGAATGGAAAACGAATACTGAAATAGCTGTACACAAAACACATAAAAAAAAAACTAGAAAAAAGAAAAAAAGAAAAGAAGAGAATACGATTACGGGACTGCATGAAACTATCTTCACAACAATGTGGCTAAAGGAAAAGATGCAGTACGTATCTGTATCACATAACCACACGTATTGTAATGCTGATAGCTACACCGTGACAGTGCTAAATGACTTGGATATTGAATTTGAGGCACCGTGTACCAACATATCCTTAAGACTTACTGATCTTATAGAGAAAATCTCAACATGATAGTTGGGGAAGACTGAACATCCCAGGATCGAATTAATGATAGACAGATGATGGAAAACTTTTTTCAAGAACTATAGAGGGTGGAAAGTTAAGATATGCCTGACTCCAACAGAGTTAGTAGTCCCATGCTGGCTGGTAAGGGTCTGCTAAGGAGTGATTTTTCTGTAACTTTTTTCTTATTATGGAGTGGGACAATTCTGCTACATATGTGGTGGCCTGAGATTTGAGAAACAGGAGTTGTGTAAGTGCTATAGGGAAAATACTCAGCGACTCTCTACTAGTCTCGAACAAGATAACAGATGTCCTGTAGCTGTAAAATAATATATACGTGTAATATGTTGAAGTGTTAGAGAGCAAGCAGAAGCAACAAAAAGTCGATGATATGAAGATAAAAGCGAGATCCTTCTAAGATGAGCCACAGTTGATAGTCATTTTAACTGTAATTTTCCAATAACGATTTGAAGAGGCACACGGAGTTGTTTATAAAGTCGCTCTGAATGGATGTGGACTGCCAATGAGTAGTTTAAACTTGGGTACTAGGAGCAAATACAGGTCTACTAAGGTCCAGTTATGTCGCAGAGGACGGGTATAGTACTAATGAGAATGGAAGTAAAGCGATCATGATACTAATCTCAAAATAGCGTAAATAAACTGATCTAAGAGTTACAGGACTGAATAAGCTTCTCATTCAATGGCAACCATGGAACGCACGCCAGAATAAATGGCTATTTTGGTACTTGGAAATAAGAGCTTCATGGCATATGTTAATATAGAGGTTTTGGAGATGTCGATTCATGCAAGATCAGGGTAACCGTACGTCAAGAAATCGAGGTGTGATGGTCAAGAAAGAAGTAGATACTAGCAGTTTCTTGGTAGATATGGAGAAGGTATTTGACATAGTCTGATAGAAGTGCCTAAAACTCTACCCTCGGTATAAAGCGGCATTAAATGCAACAGCACGGGCTGATGAACATTCTTGAGAACAGAACAGCAAGGTTCAAGTGCAGGGGTACATGCAAGTGAGTCCCCTGATGAGAGTGCGTCACCATCTTTCTGCACATTTGTCAAACACATATAAACATGACTATCAAAGATAGTACATTCTGCCATGTATGATTACCCAAGGGTTATAAGGAGAGAAGAGTCAATGTCTATAGCAAAGCAACTGCAGAAATATATGGTTAGAAGGTTGTTCGTAAGGTGAATATGACAGCAAACGCTACAAGACAGCCTACGCTGTGTTCTCGCAGAACAACCAGAGTCACAAAATTAAGATTAAAGTCAATGGGGAAAGATTCGAGAAAGCAAGACCTTAACGTACCTTGGAGTCATACTCGACTGAAAACCGGATTGGTGTACCATAAACTGAAAATGTTACGGCAAAAGCGAGACACAGGCTCACGATAATGCGCAACTCGCTGGCTCCACGTGGTGAGCAACATCAGAGTCCTCAAACACTCCTACTCTGGAAGAGTGCGCGACCGGTCCTGGAGTACGACATTGCAGGTAAAGCAGTGCATTCAACAAGCACCGCCAAAGTGAGCACAGTCAAAACTGTACATACGCATTATCATGAGGAGTTGCAGTCCACGCCAATCAGGCGATGGAAACAATCACATCCAATCAATGGTAGATCGATGACGATAAGTCCTGGTATTGTCAGAAAACTCAAACGGCCTGATTCCCAAATTCTATGCATGAAAGAATGAACGAATTCGGAAGGGGCAGGATACAGAGAACTAGTTTCACCAGAACAAGCAAAGACCGACTGCAGACTATATGGTCCTAGCAAATGTGAAGTCAAATCAATCCTGAGAACCGATAAGTGCCTGGCTGTGGAAAACCAAAATGTTTGGAACCAAGGAATCACCCTAGTAGCATACTGGTGGCGGCAACAAGAAATTATGAGAGAAGATATGACTACAGAAAAATGCACATGACCGAGTACCTTGAAAATAGGTAGGCACACCTGTATACTGACGGATCGGCGCGATCGCTATCAGCGATGACGGAGGAGGAAATAAAGCAAAACTATCAAAGAAAGTGACAATGAAAAGCGATTGCCACAGGTAATACCAAATAAATACCGGCGCAGAAGCAGGCACAAGAACAATGTCGCAGAATGATCCAGAGAGAAGGCACCTCTCGCAAAGTCGTGGATATTCACCGATTTATCGCTCATCACGGCACCAAAAGCGGTAGGCAACAGAGCCCAATGAGCTCAAAGCACCTCACCAATAAACCAGGTACCTACTACCAGCAGATACCATCACACTGCAACATAAGGAAATGACACACAGACAAGCTTAGCCAATGAAGGCGGGGCTACACCAGACTGATTCTGAAATCAGTTATGAGGAAGCCAGGAACAAACATCGGCTGGCAATTATAAAGACAAATGGTCAAAAGACCATCCTCAGTACAACAACAGAAGCGACGGGGTACTGGTGGTCTGAATCCTCATGAATGTGATATACCTGTCTGAAATACAAGAACAAAGTTCATGCCTACATGTTTTAAACAAATAAAATTACACAACTAGCTTCCAAATTGGGTAAAGGCGGACATGACGGCAGAACACATACCGCAAGATTGTCAAATTGATAGTGCAGTGTCTGTAAGAAACATATTCATAATACAGAATCATAGTTACTAGGCAGAGGAACGCACAAAACAACTGAGTCCCTTAAAATGATGGAAAATTATACATGATGTTAAGATTGTTTATATTAGAACACATGCTGGGAAGTGATTGTGCTTAGATATACAGAGACGAGACAACATTGCAGAGCACACACATGTATACACATATAACAAAACATGTATACATCATTCAAATACATTATTCAAATATTGTCTCTGTCTTATATATAGTTAGCAATAAAAGCTTACAGCACAAAGCCAGCAAACACTGCTTGGAACCTCCTACGATTGTTTCTGTGTTCAGCTGTAACGAACGTTTGAGAATAACACTCCCCGTGAGTCATTTTTTAGAATGGCTCATTATGTATTCAGGGTAGTTATACCTGCATTGTTAGGCTAGGCGATTGGTGTCGTAAGGTTATGTAAGTGTCTGAGTCCTGTTTGTCTTATCGCTGCCTTTCGAAGCTCTAGTACCTGCTCTTCAAATGATTTGGTTGTAAATTTTTATACAAAATGTGGATTTAAACATGCACAGATAAGATTTACAAAGTCTGTTAAAATGATTATCAGCTTTAATTATTCAATTTTACTGCTGAACATACGTCTACTGTTTATAATTTATATTGCTTAGTTCTTGTAGAAAGATTTTTTAAATCTGTTCTCTTCAATTTTAGTTTGTCCAAAAATATATATTAACAAGTATAGTTCTTTAGTTCTGACCAATTTATAATTAGTCTTGTTTCTATGGTCTTCTTTCACATCTCTATTTCTGTTATCTTGTCTACTTTCTGTCCCTCCTTCACATCTATTTCATAATTCAGTTCTACTTCTGTCTCTTCACATTTCATTCTATAATCTAGTTCACTTCGTCTCTCCTCTTCACATCTCTATTTCTATAATTCAGTCTACTTGTCTCTCCTTCACATTCCTATTTCTATAATTCACTCACTTCTGTCTCTCCTTCTGTATCTCTATTTATATAACTGTCTACTGGTCTCTCCTTCATACATTCTATTTCATAATCTAGTCTACTTCTGTCTTCTTTCACACTTCTATTTTTATAAATCTACCTTACTTTCTTGTCTCTTCACATTCTCTATTTTTGATAACTAGTTTGATTTTGTCTTCCTTTTACATCTTCTATTTTCTATACCAATCACTTGCCCTCCTGCATCTCTATTTCTATAATTAGAGCTCACTTCTGTCTTCCTTCACATCTTATTTTACAATCAGTTCATTTCTCTGTGTCTCTCTCTCTTCACATCTCTATTTCTATAACTAGTTCCTACTTCTGTTCTTCATATCTTCATATTTCTATAAATTCAGTCTACTTCTGCCCTCCCTCACATCTCTATTTCTTACAATTCAGTCTTCACTCTCTGTCTCTCCTTCACATCTCTGTTTCATAATTAGTCATTTTATTCTCTTTCTCTCACACTTATTTCATAACTAGTTCATTGTCTTCTCCTTCTACTCTATTTCTATAACTAGTCTACTTCGGTCCCTCCTCCACATCTTATTTCTATAATTCAGTTCACTTTGTCTCTTCTTCACATTCTACTTCTATAACTAGTTCACTTCTGTCTCCTCTTCACATCTCTATTTTTATAATTCAGTTCACTTCTGTCTCTCTTCACACTTATTTCTATAAATCGCTCACTTGTCTCTCCTTCACATCTCTCATTTCATAACTAGTTCACTTCTGTCTCTCTGGCCATCTCTCATTTCTTATGCACCACTGCTTCTTTCCTTTCTCTTCACATTTGACTTTCACATTTTCTTCTGCTGACTTCTTTTCGAACCGCTGGCCCATATCGACGACCTGTCAACCAATTATGTGTGATTTTGCATGTGATCTGAACCTAAGAGCAATCTTACGTTGTGCCAGTTATGCGCTCAAGCAGACTCAGCACATCTGGATTTCTGAGCTGCTTTTACTTACTAAGAACGTACAATTTAGCGTGCGCCTATATAGCCGCTTTTACGACATGCATTGTAGGTCGCAGTGGTACTTTACTTTGCTTCTGCTGGCCCTGATACCACGCCAGGCGTTTCGCAGTACTACGTCGTCCGATCAATCGTATAAATAAATGACTGTTGGATCATCGTAACACCAGATGTGACCTGTTATAAGAAACAAAGACATAAATTCGGATATATTTCGGGGTCAGCATGAATGGAGACATCGACGCAACAGAATTAGTGAGCTGGCATCAATCAAAATATTACCCTACCGTGGTTACCTCGCACAGCTACCCGTTCCTGTTCACTAAGGGTAGTGTGATCGAGGAGAGCCACAGGTAGTGGTAAAGGAGGCAGAGGCGATGAGCAGATATCGAAATTACGAAACCAAAGGCACGCATCTCCCAGCTGATATCCGATAACAAATTGCCTAAATTGTTGGCTGAAAAGAAAAACCAGCAGTGGGCTGAGTCAAGTTTGTGAACGATTCAACTCTCCCCGGAGTAGGCAGTGGAACAATCACGGTTGTGCTGTGACAAGAACAAATGAGAGAACGAGGAAGAATCCGGTTAATGGTAGAACATACTACGAAAGGCTAACGTATACATTGGAAATTCCTGAACAAATGTAATGGATATCATGGCCGACGTCCGGACGAACGAAGTTAGCCCGGGAAATAGTTGCTGAAATGTAAGAAACAGTAGTGTACAAGTCGTTCAGAACGAAGTTTTCAATCTCCTGAGTAAATGGCTGTAAATAAAATGCTGAAGCAGGTACAAGAACGGCGAAAATGAAGCGTATCAAATCGCAGTTCTTAAACAGTGTTCTTGAAAACGCTGTAACGTATTGTGTCGACATTACGGGAATATTGGAGGTAAACTCCGTATCAAAGGCTTAGCGCAGATAAATTCGATGCAGTAAAGTAGCGATGCGCAAATTCAATTTCTATAAGCTTTAGTGCCAAACGAAACTGCTTCCCTGATAATTGCAGATTATGTATAAAATATTCCAGGAAGAATTGAGGGGTGGGAGCGTTGGAGAGCGCAAAATTTCAGTTAGCAAAGAAGATCTCTAAAACATATGTACTCTAGTCCCAGTGTTTCAGCGGACATGGTAATGCATAGAAATCCTACAAATTACTAGGTGCAAATGATTCAAAGCTCTAAAACGGCTGATACATTCTTTGTCTAGAATAACCCACCAGGATATAAAAAGTAAGAATGATAATGTGTAAAGGGTTGATTATACAAATCCCAACATGATTTTATGGTAATATTTTTGGACTTGATCATTCCTACACGAGTAAGATGACGTTCCAAACACTCATGGTCTGATCATACAAAGGCTAGTATAATGATTTATTGTATTGATGATCAAGCTGGTTTTGATAAGTACAAGCGTCTCCACGACTGAGAATGTTCTTAATCCAGAACTACTCATAGTCAGAAAAAGAGAGAGCAGTATTGTAGACATTCTTTATGAAGACTCACTAAAGATAACATGTTTATATGCAATACACGTAAATTTAAGAATGAATATAAAAAAAGTTGACTGTTCCATGGGACTGGCCTCAGAAGGGTCGAGAATGTTTTTTCAATCCGGGAGCGACCTCAATGTCAGCGCAATGATTTAATGCTCTTACAAGATCTAAGCCCAAATTTATAAGGTACTCAAAAGATCATTAAAGAGTGTTTAACATGATGCAAAGGAACGACCTCAATAAAGGTAGTGGAATCTGATAGAGAAGCCGTGACTTACTACTAATTTGGCCGTAAAGTGCTAACGGCATGTGAGGACCAAGGCAAGAGATACATGACAATAGGTTTTATTTAACGATCACACAGAGATCTGGAAGCCAAGTGGCGCCCAGGTTATGAGGCTCTCTGTTTGCTGAGGGCGTATGTAAAAGGGTAATTTATGGGTTCCTCGATGTAAAAGCAGTCAGGTTTTGCACTACCAGGCGTTAGATTGACTGAATCCTGACAACAGCGTTCGAGATGGAAGAAGAAGAATATATAATTTAACATTAATTGTTCCCAAATTATACCAAAATAATTAAGACAAGACGTACTAATTTAGTTTATTAGCAGTTGGGATCATCATGACTGTATATCGAATCAATTAGTAAATAGACGTACAATATATCACGTACAAACAATAAAACATACATTTAATGTTTGACTAAAACGTTGATATAATTAGAGAAGATTACATCATAAAACAGATTGATTATAGATTATGTCAACACTGCGTAATTTATGTTATATTATTGTATATATTAAACTAAAACTGAACTATTTCCAATAATTGAAGTCAAAAATAATAAGTCTTGTGTTATGATCATAGTTTGAAATTTGTTTGTGAGATCTGTAGAGTTTTATAGGAACATATTTTCAAATCAGATAAAAGAAAACTAGAACAATTTGTTAAAAGATATACAGACCACAAAGTTACAAGTATGAATTTATGACACCAAGTTTGGTTTAATGTATGTTTCCTGTTTATCATATAGGTAAGACACCAAGTTTTGTGTTATCGTCTGTTTCGATTATAACAGGTAAGATTTAAAATATCAAATCTGTGTCAGTTATTATCTGACACACTTATCACGGGTAAGATATCAATATTTAAACTCTGTCAGTTGTTATCCCGATACACTTATCACAGGTAAGATATCAATATTTAAATTCTGTCATGTTATCTGATACACTTATCACAGGTAAGATATCAATATTTAAATCTATGTCAGTCAGTTGTTATCTGAATACACTTATCACAGGTAAGATATCAATATTTAAATCTCTGTCGCTGTTATCTGGATACACTTATCACAGGTAAGATACTCAATATTTTTAAATCTATGTCACCGCTGTTATCCGAATGGCTACCTATTTGTTGAGGAGAAGACATCAATATTTAAATCTCTGTCAGCTGTTATCTGACATGTACTTATCACAGGTAAGATATCAATATTTAAATCTCTCACAGTTGTTATCTGAATACACTATCACATGTAAGATATCACATTTAAATCTACAAGTTGGTGCCATTCAATACTTTATCATATAAGATCACTGACATTTAAAATATGTGTCAGTTGTTATTCGAATATACTTATCATAGCAGTAAGATATTAATATCTAATATCAAATGTGTTTGTCATCTGAATACAATTTGCATTTGCTGTGTAAGATATCAATATTTAAATTTATGTTGCTGTTATCTGAATACACTTGTCATAGTAAGATATCAATATTTAAATTCAGCTGTTGTTATCTGAATATGTCTTATCACAGGTAAGATATCAATATTTAAATCTATGTCAGTTGTTAATTGATACACTTATCACAGGTACATATCAATATTTAAATCTATGTCAGTTGTTATTCAATACACTTATCACAGGTAAGATATCAATATTTAAATATGTGTCAGTTGTTATCTGAATACACTTATCACTGCAAGATATCAATATTTAAATCTCTACATTGTTATCTGATATTTATCACATGGTAGGCTATATCAATATTTAATCCATACTGCTGTTATCTTGATACATTTATCACAAAAAGATATAATATTAGAGAAATATTGTACTCAGTTGTTATCTTGATAGCGCACTGTACACCTTTTCATACCCCTTTGGCTCACCATGCATATATGTATAAGCCTGCCTTTATCATCTTTGCTGCTCCTATTCTTGAGAACCATAATGTATTTGTATACCCTTTTCGTTACTGTTATTATTGTCACTGTGCCATAACCATAATGGTTCAGTGTTTGTTGTCTTAATTAGGATCCCAGAAAAAACGGGAAACCTCTACACATAAACATATATATTAAAATTTCAAGTTTCATGGTTTATGTTCTTGGTAAACATATATCAAACTTCCTCATGTGTTTTTTGATGTTTAAACTTGTGTGCATATATTTTTCACTGTAGACGGTGATCGTTTCTGTTTATGGAACGGTCGACAACATCTCATCGGCCAAACCCGCCATAATCTACCCTGGGTCTAACTGTCCCATGTGGATGTACCGAATAATACCGCGGGTGCTGATAGTTTACTGTATCATGTGTCTATACTGGATACCACTAGGTGCTGGAGAAGCAACTGTACCAAAAATTCATACTGGATACCATCAGGTTCTGGAGAAGCAACTGTACCGTAGTCTATCTCGGTGTGATCATCCTTGCTCTGTACCATTTTACTTTTCTGTTTTGCTCTGTGCACGACCATACAGGCTGGTGCTATCTTAGAATACTATTTTGATCGTATATCTTTTCAAACAGCACATTGAATATAGACAATAGTTGCAAGTCTGGTTATGATTCTATTTAGTATCAGAGCATGTTGAACAAAGACACAACATTGCAAGCGTGGTTTATACTTTCAAACTGCATACTAAATAAAAAATACAACATTGTAAGGGTGG
The DNA here is from genome assembly GCA_020796225.1 of Arion vulgaris. Taxonomy (NCBI): domain Eukaryota; kingdom Metazoa; phylum Mollusca; class Gastropoda; order Stylommatophora; family Arionidae; genus Arion; species Arion vulgaris. The sequence goes on from JADZMA010000373.1 coordinate 33,476, forward strand.
CTTTACATCTTTCAAACACCATGTTGAACAAAGATACAATAATGCAAGCAAGGGTTTATATCTATAAACTGTGAAGCATCGAACAAAAAGATACAACATTGCAAGTGGTTTATATCTTCAAAACAATTCATGTTGAACAGACACAAGATTGTAAGTGTGGTTTAGGTCTTATAAATTGTAGATATTGAACAAAGATACAAACATTGTACATGGTTTATATCTTTCAACTCCATATTGAACAAAGATAAGCAACATTGCAATCAGAAGTTTATATTTTACAACTGCATATTGAACAAAGATACAACATTGCAAGCAAGCGGTTTATATCTTACAAACTTCTGCATATTTAAATAAAGATACAACATTGCGCTATGGTTTACATCTTACAAACTCCGAAGAAAATAAAGATAACATTGCAAGCGTGGTTTATATTTTACAAAACTCCGTATTGAACAAAGATACAACATGTAAAGCGTGGTTTATATCTTAATAAACTGCATATCGAATAAAGATATGAATGATTGCAAAAGGTGGTTTATATTTTAATAACCTGCATGAGGTAATAAAGATACAACATTGTAAGCGTAGTGGTTTATATCTTTTCAAATTGCATATTGAACAAAGATACACACAAAGCAGTATTTATATCTTCAACACTATGTTGAATAAAGATACAACATTATAAGTGGTTTATATCTTTCAAAATCTCGTATATTGAACAAAGATAAGATTGGTAAGTATGGTTATATCTTTCAAAATACCATGTTGAACAAAAATACAATATTGCAAAGTAATCACAGCTTCAATGTTATAGCCGAACATCTTCTGCAGAAAGCACTGCAATCTTATTACATCAGCTAGTATTTGTTTGTAGTGGTGATTAAGTAATGCATCATATTCACGATATCGAATGTCAGTTACAACATAAGTCCGTTCAATCCTGTCGCGCCCACAGATAAAAATGTGCATCTGTGTAACCATTTGATTCAATAACTTAAACTTGTGAATCCATACATGTTCTTATCGCCATAAAACATTCTTTTTTGCCAATCATGCTAATAATCTAAAAGTTTCCTTCTTTGTGCTATATATTTAACGCCTCCATTGGCATGGTTAAAGAAAACGAATGTTTACAGCCATTTAATATATTGATGACAAAAATAAGCAACATTCAGCACGAAATCGTAGTTTTAAACGATTCTTGCATTTACGCCACCAATTCTAAACCCGTTACCGATGGTAAACAAATGATGTCATGAGTGCGACGCGGACTTTTAGTTAAAGGCGTATATCGAAATTAGTGTGAAGCTATTGGCTCATATTGTTGACTTCTCAAAACAGACACTGATATAACATTTCTAATAAATTTGAAGTTACATTGCAGAAAGTGTCATTAATACTATACGCACAGTTCCACAAGAGGCACATATGGTCATCTGTATTACAGTATACACGAACCAGAGAAAAGAGCTATTTGGTTATAGTGATACCTCCTACACATATATTAACACACGCACATTGTACTGAAGAAGTAGCGATTTGAAAGAACGTCTCAAAGTAGCTCCGCCATTGCCAGTCCCAAGCCTGGACGTAAAAAGGGGATGACATTATGACAGGAAGCTGCCCGTCTGCCCAGCATGTTCGTAGCGCGTTGGACTACGGGTGACTATCCCTCTTTGTTGCGGGTTCAATTCCGCAGGGATGGCAGAAAAAGCTCATATTCCCAGAATTACGGTGTTCGTGGCACCGAGCCGAAGAGTTACGATGTCCATGGCACAGAGCCGAAGAGCTGAAAAGCTCAATTGCTTCTGGATCGGTAAAAAATGACATGGAAGCTAACTTTAATTGTAATGTAAGCTATTTAAAAACAATAATACAACTATGTCTACACTTCCTGTTTAGTTCATGACTCGATTGTAAAGATCAACATTGACCCCCATGTATGTGCTGGGATGACACACATTTGCATAAGTCAAATGTCATCAAATGTCATATTGGTTCGTTTACTGTAAAAACTAAACTTCTGTATCAGACTCGCCAAATATGCAGCCAACATCAAAGTAAACCGTTATATTACAAAATCAGGTTTCATAGCAATTTCTTCCATCTTACATTTGCGTCGGTATATTTCTAAGATTGGCTGCAAAGTTTCGCTACTGTAGAATTGATGGTTTTGCTGCAATTCGCATTGGACTGTGGGCATGAGTTGTTGAACGGACTATATAAGGTATTCGGTATGAGTATAAGAAGAATGTTTTATGTTTACGTTTTTTTTTATATTTCAAACATTGAGTGTGTATCCTACATATTTGTGGTGATTAACTTTTTTATTTGAATTTTCTGTAGGAACCATCTTTCTTGTCTTTCTAGTCACTTTGGACCTTTCTAACACATATCAATCGATTTACAAACATGATCTAATTTGTTATATATTTGACTAAATTATATATTCTACAATCATGCTATTCCTAATCTGATTTGTCATTTGTTATCAACAGTCAGTTGTCAGAAGCCAATTCTTTCAGTCAATAAAACATTGCATGGATCCACATTCACTGTCACTTGTGATGCAAGTCGTGTGTTGATGTCGGAACCTAAGTCGTGGAATATTTATAGTCAAGATCAATAGACAATTGGAAGCAGATCGCAGAGACACTAGCACTATATTTTATGAATGAGGTTCCTGAAGTAATGCCAATAAATAAGGTTAGTTGTTCTCTTATACAGCAGTTTGAGAATTACTTATTATATTAAATTACATTGTCCAGGACAGTTTCTTTTTGTTATCAATCAATCATTAATTTGCTGTTTCAAACAATGAATGTTGGTGTAATAATCTCAAGAAGGTTTGTGCTTTCCCCGACAGACACTGCGCCAAAATTTTGGTTGTTCCCTTTTTGTTTTTCCCTCCCATGTGCATCCCTTTTTTCCCCATTGTTCCTTTTTCCACTTT
>JADZMA010000374.1:0-36420 GCA_020796225.1 Arion vulgaris
CCTGGCGTTGGGTAGCTGTAGACATTTGTCTTGGATACTTTATGGGTAGCAAGGTTATGCATGATGGCGCATGGATAGAATTAGGCATAGACGCATATGATAGCCAGGGTAGCGATCAGGGTAGACATTAGGCCATGCGCATAAGGTAGCCATCAGAGTTGCGCCCTGGGTAGGCATAGGATATCGCAGAGGTGTGCATAGGATAGCGCATGGGTAGGCATAGGATGGCATAGAGATAGTCCAGAGTAGCACACATGGTACCCACTGGAAAGCACAGAGGTTATTGCATAGGATAGTGCATAGGATAGGGCATACGATAGCTCATATGATTGTGCATAGGGTAGCACATAGCGTAGTGCATAGAGTAGCGCAATTCAGTAGCCAGGTAGGGTAGCGCTTCGGGTATTGTTTCGAGTAGCACTTAGAATAGCGCATAGGGTAGCGCATAGTATAGCGCATAGGTAAGCGCATATGGTAGCGCATAGTGTAGCGCACAGGTAGTGCATGGTTACTGCATAGGATAGCGCATTGTAGCGCACAGGGTAGCTTCGAATATGGCATAGGATAGCGCATAGTACAGTGCATGGTGCGCATAGGATATGACATATGTGTGCGCACAGAGTAGCACATATGGTAGCGCATGGGTAGGCACAGGAGTTAGTGCACAGGTAGTGCATAGGATACTATAGGATACTGAAATATTTGTGCATAGGATGAGGAATAACGATGAGGCGCATATGATGTGCCTACATGTAAATATGGGTAGCGTATATAGTGCATAGAATATGCTGGGAGCACAAAGGTAGCTTGACATAGTAGGCATGGGATGCGCATAGAATAGCACTTATGTAGCGCATCAGATAGCGCATAGGATAGCAAGAATAGTGTATAGGCGCATGGATAGCGCATTTTATGTGTAGCTCAGGGTGCGTAATAGCGATAGGATAGCGCATAGGATAGCGCATAGAATAGCGCATAGGATAGCATATGGGTAGCGCATAGGGTAGCTGGTTAGGATAAGCGCATAGGTTAGTGCATAGAAGTGCACACATGGTACCACTGATAAGCTCATATGATTATTGCATAGGATATGCATAGGTAGGCATACGAGTAGCCATTATTGTGCATAGCGCATAGCGTAGTGCATAGAGTAGCGCATTCAATAGCGGTAGGAGTAGCGCTGCGTGTATTAGTCTATCGGGTAGCGATAGATAGCGCATAGGTGTGGGCATAGGGTGCTGCATAGGATAGCGCATAGGATGGGCGCATATAGCACAGAGGATAGCGCATAGGATAGCCGTTGGGGGGCTAAATAGGGTTTTCTTCGGGTACTTTTTGTGTAGGCTATGGTAGGCATTGGGTGGCCAAAAGGGTACCTTTTTTATTTATGGGTCAAAAGGATAATGCATAGGGTAACACATGGATAAGGAGGATATCATAGGTAGGCATATGTAGTAAGTTTTCCTGGGAAAGGGACAGATGCCCGGGTATCATAGGAAGTCATAGGATAGCCAGGATAGGCGGGGGTGGTGTTTTGGGTGGGTACGGGTTGGCTTTGTATCTTTTGTGCACACAGGGGGGATGGTAAACCCTAGGTGCCAGGGGTAGCGCTGGGTAGGGTTGGGTAGCATAAGGTGGCACTTTTTTGCACTGGGGGGCGCATAGGTGGTTTACTAGCGCATGGATAGCTCAAATTTTGCGGGGCCCCAAGGGGACCCTCAGGGTGCGTCATTGTGCATGGATAGCCCAGGTGGCATAGAATTTACCCAAGATACATATGGGTATGGGGGGTGTTAATGGCCCCTGAAAGGCCGGTAACAATGGTCCCCTTTAAAACCATAGGTTGCATAGGAATTCATAGGAAGGGCATACGAAAGGGCCATGAATGTGCATAGGTTATCATGGTAGGCATAAGTGCCTTATAGGGGTGGGTAGCGCTTGGATAGTTTAAAGTACTTAAAAATACCTGGTGCAAGATACCTAGGGAAAACTTAAAAGGGCAATGTAAGACAACGTACATAAGTTACTATGGATGGGCCCAAAGGTGGGGCATTGGATGGGGGGGTAAATAGCGAAATGGCATAGGATAAACCAGGTAGCGCCCTAAGGCGGATAAGGGCCCAAATTTGGGGCCGAGTAGCACCTGGGGGAAAATACACCACAAGCGCATAGTTATGCATAGGATAGGATAGGATGGGCATAGATAAACCAGGGGTGCAAATGGGATGCATAGAAGGATAGGGTAGCCATAGGTTGGATGGGTTGCGCAATGTTTGAGGGGAACAATGGATGCGAAGGGGATAAGTCATGGTTGGCATTGGGTAGCATATAAGTAGGCATAGGGTTAGTAAGATTTAACATGGGGGTACCCTAGAAGCGCTATAAAACATTGGAAAGCGCATGGAAATGCTGGGTAATGCTAGGGTAACACATAGGAAACGCGAGGTAGCGCATGGATAGGGGCATAGGTAGGCAAGCTTCCCCAATTTAGGCGGGGGCAGATTTGGCAAGGTTACGCATGGATAGCACAAGGATAGCCAAAGGGGGGCTTTGGGGGGGCGGGGTAGGGGCTTGGATATCTTTTTGTCAGGGTTGGGGGGATGATCCGAGGTGCTGGGATGCGCATAGGATATACAGGGGGGAAAGGGTGGGAATTACCAAAAAGGTAGCCCTGGGGGTTTGGGACTTGAAACCATGGTAGGCGCAAAGGGGTTGGCATAAATAGCGCATAGGATAGCCATAGGGGGTGCCGAGAGCAAATGGTACCCCACGGAAAGAAAGGGTTATTGGATAAATGTGCCATAGGAAAGTCATATTGCCTATGCAAGAGTAACATTAGTAGCGGGTGGATGGTTGGGTTTTTTGGGGGGGCCTAAGAAAGGCAAAGGGTACGATAGGATGCGCATATGGTAATAGTGTAGCCTTGATAGAGCACGGGTAGCGCAAGGGTTTTGCATGGAATAGGCATGGGGGTAGCACTTGGGCCCGGATGAAATAAATAACAAGGATAGTGTATAGGGGGAGCACATAGGCCGGCCCTATGTAAAACGTTTTAGCCATAAGGGAGCGCATGGTGGCCCATAGGTGCTGGATAGCCAAAATAGGGCAAAGAAGCATAGAAAAGCCATGTTGCGCATGGGAACATATAGGATAAGGCATATAATTTCGCAAGATACCACATTTTGGAAACCCCACAAACCCTAGGTTATTGCATAGGGTATGGATGGGAAGTATCATGATTGTAGGGGTAGCTTGGTTATATGGTAGGCCCCAGGAAAGGGGCATGGGGCTTAAAAGGATGGGGCAAGGGAGTGCTTTGGGGAACCAGGTAGGGTTGCTTGGTTCTTTTTGTAGCGTTAGGATCGCATTGGTGGGGGATGGGAAGTCATGGAAGGGCCCAAGGATAGTATTTGGATATGGGGTAAATATCACTGGGGATCAAGGGAGCGCTTGGGGTTAGGAAAGGTTAGGTGGTGCGATTGGGTAGCCAAGTTTGAAGGTGCGCAAGGTAGTGTTAAAATTGGGCCCTAAGTAAACGGGCCCCTGTTTCGGTTTTAACAAATAGTATAAAATGCGCAAGGATGCCCTGGGGTTTAAAAAGGTGAATAGGGTTTGGGCATTTATTGCAAAAAAATAACCATGGATAGCGAAGGATAACCCCTAGTTGGGGATGGATGCGTATGGATAAGGATGGTGTGGAAAAATAGTGCATAGGTACCTGGATGAAAAAAAAAGGTAGCACAGGATAGCGCACAGAGGTAGCGCATAGGTTAGTGCATAGAGATGGTGCATAGGATGGGAACCTGGATAGCGGTGGATGATGCATTAGGTAGCGCATAGGATAGAACACATAGTATTTACTAGGATAAGTACTGGGTAGCGCATCAGTTGAGTACATAGGATAGGCGCATAGGATAGGTACGCATGATGGTTAGCAGGTTGGGTTGTGCTTCAGTCTTTTGGGTACCATTTAGGGTGAGTGCATAGCATAAGTAGGGTGGCGCATATAGTAGCCCATAGGATAGTGCATAGGATAGCGTATAGGATAGCGCATATGATAGCGCACAGGATAGTGAATAGGATAGTGTATAGGGTAGCACATAGGGTAGTACATAGGGTAGCGCATAGGGTTGCGCAAATGTTAGCACAAAGGGTAGCGCATAAGATAAGCGCAGAAGGATAGCTATAGGATGGTATGGGATAGCATATAGGATAGTACGCATGGATAGAAACGCATATAGGTAGCACACAGGATGAAGCGCACAGGGTAGCGCATAGGTTAGTGCATAGTGTAATTACCACAGCGTTTTGCACTTGGTAGCGCACAGGTGGCGCACAGAAGTGGGTAGGTCCCTGCATAGGATAGCTATAGGATAGCACATATGATGAGCGCACAGGATGGCAGATAGAATAACGCATAGCATAATGTATCAGGTGCTTATAGGGCAGCGCATATGGTAGCGCATTTCGTGGCCCATAGGTAGCGCATCGGGTAGCGCATGGGATAGCGTAGAGGATAGAACAGAGGATAGCGCATATAATAGCTCATAGGATAGCACATAGTGTCGCGCATAGGATATGAAGTACGCATAGGGTAATACAAGAGGTTATTGCATATGATAAGCGCATAGGATAGCACATAGTACGGCACTAGAAGCATAGTTGGCTATATGATAGGTACATACGATAGCTCATGATTGTGCATAGAATTGGCCTTCGGGTATTGTTTCGGAGTAGCACTTAGAACATATGATAGAACATAGTATAGCATAGGAGTGGCGCATGTGTTGGCGCATAGTGTGCCACAGGGTAGTGCATAGGTTACCATAGGATAGCGTATGGGATGGCGCATTGGGTGGGGCATAGGAGTGGGAGTTTCAAAGATCATAGGGGATGTTATGAAGTACAGCACACATAGTGGTATAGGATAGTGCAATTATCTTTAGAGTAGCACATGGTAATGCACGTGGCAGCGCTACAGGTTAGCGCATAGATTAGTGCATAGAATGCTTTATATGATATTTGTACCACAGGATAGCGATTAGGATAGTGCATATGATAGTGTATAGGGTAGCACATAAGTGGCGCAAAGGTTGCATGTATGTTAGCACAAAAGGTAGCGCATAGTATAGTAACACAGTATAGCTCATAGGATTGGGCATGGGATAGCATATATGATAGGGCATAGGATAGTGCATAGGGTAACACATAGGATAGCGAAGAGGATGAGAGCATGAATGTTGCTGATGCCAGTGCACAGCATTGTGCATAGTGAGTGCAGGGGCCAGCACACAGAGTGGTGCATAGGTTACTACATAGGATAGCTGCATAGGGTAGCTGAAGATGGCGCACATAAGCGCGGGTAACATAATTGTGGTTTGCGAAGTGTGGGTTGTCACTTCGAATATCTTTTTGTGCAGCAGTTAGTGTAGAGCATCGGATATTTACATAATATAGCGCATAGGATAGCAATTAGGATAGCGCATTAGGTAAAAGAGGCGCATAGGTACTTGGCGCATCAGATGGCCCGCATAGGATAGAAGAATTTACTAGCGACATAGGATATCTCACAGGGTAGTGCATAGGGTAGCGCACATTGTAGCCATACCGAACAGCTCTCAGATTGACGTACATGGTGGTACACATAGAGGATAGTATCAGAGATGGCTGGATGGCACAGCAGACAGTGCAGTAAGCACTGCTTGTTTGACTATGTGCCACAGAGGTTATTGCATAGGATAGTGCATAGGATAGAGCATACGATAGCTCATGATTGTGCATAGGGTAGAGCATAACGTAGTGTATAGAGCAGCATTCAGTATTACGGAGTGAGTGAGCGCTTCGGGTATTGTTTCGGTGTAGCGCTTAGAATAAAAAAGAAAGCGCATAGAGAATTAGCCATAGGATAGCGCATACCGTAGCGCATATGTTAGCCTTTATGTGTAAGCGCACAGGGTAGTGCATAGGTTACTACATAGGATAGGCGCATAGGATAGCGCATAGGATAGAGCATAGAATAGGGCATAGTGTAGTGCACAGCGTTGCGCACATGGTAGTGCACAGGGTGGCACACAGGGTAGTGCATAGGTTACTACATAGGATGGCGCATGAGGGTAGCACAGAAGATAGGTATAGGAGTAGCGCGTTGGTTTGCGTGTAGGGTTGTGCTTCGGATATCTTTTTGTGCAGCGCCGAAGTATCGCATTGAACAGCGCATAGGATAGCTCATAGGATAGCTCATTGGATATGGAGTAGAAGTATACATTGGGTAGTGCATAAGGTAGCGCATTGGTTAGCGCAAAGGTTAGCCGCTTCGGGTAACGCATTGGATAGCTCATATGATGATTGTGCATAGGGTAGCGCATAGCGTAGTGTATAAGTGGCCGCATTCAGTAGCGGGTAGGGTAGCGCTTCGGCTATTGTTTCGGGTAGCGCTTAGAATAGTGCATAAGGTAGCGCATAGGATAGCGCATAGGGTAGCGCATATGGTAGCGCATAGGGTTGTCATTGTTAGCACAAAGTAAGCGCATAGGATAAGTATGGAGGATGGCCATTTCATAGGATTGGGCATGGGATGGCGTAAGGTGGGCTGGATAGTCGAGATATATGGTGGGGCCTGGATGACCATGGGCACAGGATGCCCGGGTGGCCTGGTTGGGGGCAAGGATAGTGCATAGGAAGGGAAGGATAGCCCTTGGATGATGTGTGGAATGGATAGAACACAGGGAGCGCACAGGATGGCGGGGCGCATCGGGTTGGGAAAAGGATAGCCATGGATAGGCGATGGGTTGCGGTTGGTTTTTCAGTATCTTTTTTGGGGGCCATTTGGGTGGGGCATGCATAGCGCATGGGTGGGATATAGTAAACCCTAGGATAGTCATAGGATAGGGATAGGATGGCATATGATAGCCCGGATAGTAATGGATAGGTATAGGGTACATAGGGTAGCGCATGGGTACGTGGGTTGCGCAAATGTTAGAAAAGGGGCATAAGATACGCAGAGGATAGCTAGGATGGGGGATGGGATAGCATATAGGATAGCGCATGGATGAATAAGGTGCCCAGGATGCCCAGGGGGCGCATAGGTTGTCTAGTTTTGTAAAAGCGTTTTCCCCTTGGGACCCCAGGTTAGCGCCCGGGTGGGATAATCTATGGATAGCGTAGGATAGCCCTATGATAGCGCCGGATAAAAAAGAATAACGCATGCGTGTATCGGGGGCATAGGGCAGCAAAAGTAAGGGATTTTTGTTTAAAGTGGATCTAAAAAGGGGTGCAAAGGGTGAACAAAGGGTAGGGGCATATAATGCTCATGGATACACTTGTCGGGCCCTAGGATAGCCATAGGGTAGCCGAGGGTTTTCATATGATGGGCCCTAAGATAGCCCTGTACGCACTGGAAAAAACCTAGGTTTTATATGTAGTGCATACATAGCTCATATGATTTCATGGGGGGGCGCTTCGGTATTGTTTTGGTGCACTTGAAGAGGGGATTGGTAGAACATAGTAAAGGCATGGGTAGGCATGTGGTAGCCATAGTGACCCAAAAGGGTAGTGGGTTACCATGGATGCGTATAGGATGGCGCATTGGGTGGGGGCAAAGGGTGAGTTCGAAAATCATAGGATAGCGAGATACAGCGCACGGTAGGCATGGGGTAGTCGGGGGATGCAAAATAGCACCTGGTAATGCAGAGCCGGTTAAAAACGCATAATTAGGGCTGGATAGCCAAAATGATGGGCCAGGATAGCATTTGGATAAACGCATATGATAGGGATAGGTAACTATTAGGCATGGGTTGCGTAATTTGCAAGGGAGATAGTATAGCCACAGTATCTCATAGGATTTGGGGAGGGATAGCATATATGATAGGGCATAGGATAGTGCATATGGTAACACATGGATAGGAAAGGATGAATAGAATGGGCATGTGTGTGCCCGCGTTGCGCACATGGTAGTGCCGGGTGGCACCGGGGGGAGTCTGGTTACTACAAGATGGCTGGGTAGCCGAAGTTTCGCATAGGGTGCGCGTTGGTTTTTCGTGTAGGGTTGTGCTTAATATCTTTGTGCAGCGGAGTGTGACTCGGATAAAGGGATAATATAGGATAGGATAGCATAGGATGGGGCATTGGGTGCGCATGGGGTAGCACTTTTGTATCGCTCGGATAGCCTGGATAAAAATTTCTTGGATATCTAAGGGGAGTCTGGGGGGAAATTACACCGGGACTCTGGGTGGCGTTGGTAGTCATGGAACCATAAAATTTTCTATGGATAGCGCTGAAAATACTAGAATTTTTTAAATATCAACACAAGAGGTTATTTGGATATATAATGAAAAATCGATCTCTATGATTGTCATAGGGTGCATAACGTAGTGTATAAACCTTGGGGCGGGGAAGTAGCCTTGGGGTTTTTTTCGGTAGCTTTGAATAGCCTGGGGGAGAAGGATAACCCCTCCTGCGCTATGTTCCATAGTGTAAAAGGGTAATAAATTCTAAAAGGATACCCTGGATAAACCATAGGATAACCGAAGATATCGTATGGATACCCTTGGTTGGTGGGTTTCTTCGGGTATCTTTTTGTGTAGAGTTTTGGGGATCGGGGAACTATACGAGTATTAACAAATAGGATAACAAAGGGTATTTATAGGATATTATAGGGGTAGCTATGGATAGGCATAGAATAACCGGTATCCCCATGGTACCCCTGGGGAAACCCCATATTTCATAGGATATACATAGGATAGGGCATACGATAAAACTCATATGATTGTACATAGGGTGGTGCACTGAAATTGCTGAAACATTCAGTGGCGTGTGGAGGTGGAGTGCTTCGGCTATTGTTTCGGGTAGCACTTAGAATAGCGCATAGGGTAGCGCATAGTGTAGCGTACATGGTAGTGCATAGGTTACTGCATAGGATAGCGCATAGGATGGCGCTATTGGGTTAAGGCATATGGGGTAGCGTTTCGTATATCGCATAGAGGATGAGGCAAGTACAGCGCTTGCAGTAGCGTATTGGATAGTGCACAGGGTGGCGCACAGGAAGTAGCACCATGATAGCGCACATGGCAGCGCACAGGTTAGCGCATAGATTAGTGCATAGGATAGCGTATAGGATAGTGCATATGATGATGCACATAATGTGAATAGGATGGCATATGATAGTGTATAGGGTGCTTATAGGGTAGCGCATAGGGTTGCGCATATGTTGCTTACAGGGTAGCACATGGATATGGCCTTACAGGATAATCATAGGATTGGACATGGGATAGCATATAGGATAGGGCATAGGACCATGGTGCATAAGGTAACTTACACATAGGATGGCCTGAGAGGGATAGCACATAGGATGGGACATAGTGTAGGTGCACAGTGTTGCGCACATGGTAGTGCCTGGGATAGCTGCTGGGAGTAGTGCATAGGTTACTACATAGGATAGCGCATAGGATAGCGCATAGGATAGCGCAGAAGATATCGTATAGGATAGCGCGTTGGGTAGCCAGGTAGGGTTGTGCTTCGGGTATCTTTTTGTGTGGCGCGCCAGTTTAGCGCATCGGAGCGAACATGAGGTAGCGCCCAGTATAACGAAATAGGATAACGCATAGGATATTGTATGGAGGATAGCGCATAGAATAGCGCACAGAGTATCACACATGGTACCGCACTGGAACACATATGTTATTGCATAGAGGATGAGTGCAGTGATAGGGCATACAGTAAGCTCATATGATTGTACATAGGGTAGTGCATAGAGTAGAGCATTCAGTAGCGGGTAGGGTAGTGCTTCGGCTATTGTTCGCGGGTAGCACTTAGAGAATAGCGCATAGGGTGGCGCATAGTGTAGCGTACAGCCGTAGTGCATGGGTTACTGCATAGGATAGCGCATAGGGTATGCGCGGTGTGGCTGCCACAGGGTAGTGCATAAGGTTACTGCATAGGATAGCGCATAGGGTGACGCATGAGTGTAAGCGTACATGGTAGTGCATGATTTACTGCCAGGATAGCGTATAGGATAGCGCATTGGGTGGAGCATAGGGGAGCGTTTCCAATTATCATAAGGAAAGCGCAGAGCTGCAGCGCACATGGTAAGCGCATAGAATAATTACTGGGGTAAGCGGAAATGCTTCACACATGGTAGCGCACGTGGCATCGCACAGGTTAGCGCATAGATTAGTGCATAGGATATAGCACATATATGATAGCGCACAGATGGCCGAATAGGATAGCGCATATGATAGTGTATAGGGTAGCACATAGGATAGCGCAGAGGATAGAGAGCATAGGAATAGGGGCATAGTGTAGTGCACAGCGTTGCGCATGGTAGTGCACAGGGTAGCACACAGGGTAGATGCATAGGTTACTACATAGGATAGCGCATAGGGGTAGCACTGGAAGATAGCTCGTAGAGTGGCGCGATGGTTTGCGTGTAATTTGTGCTTCCAGATATCTTTATTACGATGGTTAGTGTAGAGCCCAGTGGTTATCAGGCCATTGAGGGTGTACGAATAGAACCACTGTTACCTGTCAAGCATGTCGTAAGAGGCGAATAAGGAGGTTTGGCTGAAATCGGATACACATGTCCTAAACGTGTAGAAGTCTATGCGTTTAGGGAGCCTACCAAACAATGATACAAGCAATATACACGTTCTTGGCAAAGATCAAACATATCACAAAGAGTGATTAAAAATGGTTTAAGGAACCAAAGAAGAAGAAGAAGAAGAATGAAGCATCAAATGGGATAGGATGGGCCATGGATGGCATGGATGAAATAGGATAGCACATAGGATCCCATGGTAGGGTCCTTTATGTAGCGCATCGGATGGCGCATAGGATGACATATGGTACCCATGGGGTGCGCAGAGGTTTTGCATAGGATGCCGGATGGGCGCATGGATGCACATTTCCTTTTTGGAATGCAATTGCTGGGTCATGCGAAAATCAAAATAACAAAAATTTGGGCATCAAATGGGTTGAAAAAATTTTAGAAGCCCGTTTTTCCCATTAGCTCTTTTGAGTTTCACACCAAAATTTAAAGAAAACAAATTTCCCCCAAAATATCTCAGGACAAATTGGTCCCCAAATCCAAAAAAAAAAAATTCACCTTCCCACAGCCCAGAAAATATCAACTAAAACTACCTCTTAAAAAAGTCAAAGTTTTACATCCTGGGGAGTATATGCTCTCAGGATACAGCCCCTGAAATTCCATACAGAATCGCATTGGCATAAAGTGCTTTTAAAAAATTTCAAATATATGGAAGTCAATTCACTCAGCAAGCACAAAATTTAAAAGATCTTTAACTTTTGTTTTTCCCAATTTTTAGGGATGCGAGTTGGAAAGCAACAAAAGCTCTAAAAAAAAATTAGAAAATTTGAAATAAATTTTAAAGAATCTAACCTCAAATGGTCGTTTCAGACCTAATACACAAATAAGACAAAGAGACCAAGCAAGAAAATGTATCAAATTTTATAAAAAAACCCCGCTGGAACAAATCGGCCACACATGAATGGATGAGAAGACCCCCTTCCCAATCCCTCTTTGGAAAAAAAGGGGAAAAAAGAAAACGAGAAGACCAAGAGAGACTCTGCGTGAACCATCACCCGAGAAGGCTCAACGATGGGCCCAGTAAACATTAAAGACCTAAAACAATACAACGAACCACAAGACATGGGAAAAAATGACATATACCCTTGCCGCCCCCCCAGGCCCAAAGGAAAGACTAAATAACAAGTGTATCGGGGACAATGACAGCGCTTGAGCGTTTGGTGGGGCATAGTGGGGCATCGGGGGAGCGCATAGGATACGTATAGGATAAAAAAGAGGGTAGAACATAGAATAGGCCCTGGATAGCCATAGTGTAGGGATAGGATGGCCATGGTTGGATTATTTCATATGATCCATAGGATACAATTCCCCGGAAACCATAGGTTATTGCATAGGATGTGTGATTTCATATGATTGTGCATAGGGTGGTGATAGCGCATTCAGTGTGGGGAGGGTAACGCTTCGGGGATTTTTTCGGGGGCATAGAATAGGGATAGGGTGAATATAGTATAGCGCAAGGGGCCTTGTGCCATATTACCGGGTAGTCATATTTCTCATAGGATAAATAGGGTGGGGATTGGGAGGGCATGGGGGGCGTTTCGAATATCATAGGATGCGCAGTACAGCGCAAATGGGGCGCATGAATAGTGCACAGGTGGGGCCCAAAAGCTGGTGGGGACGTGGCAGCGCCCGGTTGTAGATTGGGGCATGGAACATTGTGGCCGGATGCGAATGGATAGCGCATATGATAGTGTTGGGGCTTTATGGTAGCCATGGGTTGGCCCTATGTTGCCAAAATAGCTTGTATAAGCCAAGTATAGCTCATAGGATTGGGCATGGGATGGGGAAAATGATAGGGCATAGGTGGCATGGTAACACATAAAGGCAGGGTAGGCTGAAAGGGGAAGTGTATCACAACGTTCCCCCTGGTAGTCCGGGTGCACACAGGGTATGCATAGGTTACTACATAGGATAGCGCATAGGGTGCACAGAAGATGGGCCCTGGGTAGGGGTTGGTTTTTTAGGGTTGTGCTTGAATATCTTTTTTTGCAGCGGGTTAGTGTAGAGCATCGGGTGCGCAATAGCGCATGGATACCAAAATATAGCGCATTGGGTAGCGCAAGGGTAGCACTTTTTTAGCGCATCGGATAGCGCTGGATAGAAATTTACTAGCGCAAAGGATAGCTCCGGGAGGAAAAGGGTTCGCACATTAGGCCCAAAGGGTAGCCCCCAGGGTGACGATGGGGCCATGGGAAAAAATGGGTAATAAATACGCTGCCAAATAAGGGGGGCTATAGGGGGGGTTTTAGGATAGATGAATAGTTTTAGTGCAACTTTTCAGAAAAGCGCATACGTTATTGCATATATAGTCATAGGGTGGGCATACGAAGCTACTATGATTTGCAAAGGGGGCGCATAGCGTATCATAGAGTAGGCTTCGTAGCTGGGAGGGTGGGGCAGAATAGGCATAGGGTATGCATGGGGTTTCTGAATAGGATAAAGGGGGATAGCCCCGGGGCCCAAGGAACCCCAAATGCGGTTTGGGGCTGGTAGGGTTTTCTTCGGATATCTTTTTTTGCAGCGGTTATGTAGCGCATCGGGTGCGCATAGGATAGCGCATGGGGTGCGTATTGGGGTGCGCATGGGTAGCCTTCATGTAGCGCATCGGGTGCGCATAGGATGAAACATTTTCTAGCGCATGGATAGCTCCAAGGGGAGGGGCACATTGGCCGCCGGGGGCCCTGGGTGGGAAATGTTAGTCAAGGATGGCATAGGGTGCATATAGGATAGCATGAATATCCCATAGTACACCTTTTCCCCTATCAACACCAAAAGGTTTTGCATAGGATGTGCATAGGATGAGCAAGATGCTCTTGATTGTGCATAGGGTAGAGCATAGCGTGTGTTATGGGGCATTCAGTGCGGGGGATGCGCTTCGCGTATTTTTTGGTAGCGCTTAAAAAAAAGCCAAAGGGGGCGCATGGGGTGGGGCATACCGTGCGCATATGTTAAACCCCTATTAGGCACAGGGTAGTGCATAGTTACCGGATGGCGCATAGGATGGCATGGATAAAGGGAAAAATCGTATAGGATAGCGCTTGGGGGGGGTAGGGGTTTTCTTGGGTTCTTTTTTGTAGCGCTTAGTTTAGCGCATCGGGCAGAACAGGGTAGCGCCCCGTTTAAAAAAAGGAAACATGGATATTTATAGGATATTGCATAGGGTGCGTATAGGATAGCGCATAGAATAGGGACATAGTATCACACATGGTACCGCACTGGAACCACATATTTTTGCATGGATGTGCAAAGGGTGGGCTCGATAAACTCATATGATTTAAAAGGGTAGTCATGAAGAGCATTCAGTGGGGTGTAGGGTACTTCGGCTATTGTTTCGGGGAGCATTTTGAATGCGCATAGGGGGCGCATAGTGTCGTACATGGTATGCATGGTTACCATGGGGTAGCGCATAGGATGGCGCATTGGGGTTGGATAGGGTAGCGTTTTGTTTATCCTGGAATGAAGTACAGCCACCGTGGGCCCTTGGATAGTGCCGGGTAGCGCACATGCCCCTGGGAGCGCACTGACAGGGACAGGTTCGTTTTGTGCATAGGATAGCGTATGGATAGTGCATATGCTAGTGCACATGATGCAATAGGATGCGCATATGATGTGTTAAGGGAAAACCCTAGGAGTCCTAGGGTTGCGGATATGTTGCACACAGGGTGGATGGATGGCCTGGGGGTATCTGGATTTGGGCAGGGGGTGCATATAGGATGGGGGATAGGATATGCATGGTAACACATAGGATGCCGAGGATAGCACATAGGATGGGGGCATAGTGAGTGCACAGTGTTCGCCTGGTGGGCCGGATAGCGCACAGGGGAGTGCCTTGGTTATTGCATGGATAGCGCGTTGGGTAGCGGTGGGTTTTCTTCGGATATCTTTTTTTCAGCGCTTATGTGCGCATCCGGGTGGCGCATAGGATAGTGCATATGATGCGCATAGGGTATGCACGGATGCGCATAGGGGCCTTATTAGCGCATCGGGTAGCGCATAGGATAGCGCGTTTTCTATCCCTGGGATAGCTCACAGGGTGCGAACAGGGTGAGCCCTTGGGCCCCGGGTACCTCAGGGTGGCGTCATGGGGCCATAGGATAACCATAGGAGTGGGCTGGGGTAGCATATATGAAGGGGGTAGGGTAGTGCTGGGAACACAAAAGGAAAACCGGGATGAATGAAAAGGGCATGCTAGTACAGTGTTGCCCCATGGTAGTGCCGGATGGGGCCCAAAACACATATAAACATAATGATCCTGGGTGGCGCGTTGGGTAGCGTGGGGTTGTCTTGGGTATCTTTTTTGCAGCCTTGGGGGAGTGCATCGGATAACGCATAGGATAGTGCATGGGATAGCGCATTGGGTGCGTATGGGTAGCCTTGTGCGCATCGGATGGCTGGATAGAGAATTTCTGCGCATGGATGCTCCGGGTAGCGAACAGGGTTGCCCATTTGGGCCCGGGGTAGCCCCCGGGTGACTACATGGTAGCGCATAGGATAGCGCATAGAATAGCGCATGGGTGCGTTAGGGTAAGAGGATGGGGCCGGGTAGTCTTTGGGGGGGTAGGGTTGTGTTGGATATCTTTTTGCGCGCGGGAAGCCTTAGGATGACATTTACTAGTGCATGGGGGTACCCGGGGTATGAACAGTTAGGGATTGAGCCCCCAGGGTAATAGGTTAGCGCAAAGGGTATCCCTAGAATAGCGTTTGGGTGGGGATGGATAGTCATAAAACCCGAGTAACACATAGTACCCACTGGAAAGCCTAGGTTTTGCATAGTATAAATGGATAGGGCATACATACTATATGATTGTGCATCGGGTAGCGCATGTGGGTTTTCATGATAGCGCATTCTTGGGTAGGGTGGCCTGTTTTTTTGGGTAACCAGAATGAACAAAATAATGCTTGGTTACTGTATAGGATGGCATAGAATGGCGCAAGGTAGAAAGGATAGTCAAAGGGTAGCGTGTTGGGTAGCTGGTAGGGGTTTTGCCGGATATCTTTTTTTGCAGCCTTGGGTGGCATCGGGTAACCCCTGGATGCCATAGGATAGCGATTTGGGTAGCTCACAGGATAGCGCAAGGGGAGCCATTTGCCCCAAGGGTAGCCCCAGGGGGGCACATGGGACGCTGGATAGCCATGGGTGCGTATGGATGGCCCTAGAATAGTGCACAGAGTAGCACACTTGTTTAGCTATCAAGCACAGAGGGTTTTTATAGGATAGTGCATGGATAAAAAATAAGTTAGGCAATGAATAGTGCATTCGTAGGCATAGTGCCCAAAAGAGTGCACAAATTGCCAAGGATGCGCAGGGAAACAAGGTTATGCATATGATAACGCTGGGAAAACGCATGGGGGCCTATTGGCCATGGGGGAAACGATTCAGTAGCGTTGGATGGCATATATAGCTCATAAATATATTGAATATGGGTAATATCACATAAGGTGGATAGGGTGGCATTGGGGAGCCCCCTTCGGGTAACGCATTGGGTAGCTCATATGATTGTGCATTGGGTAGCGCATAGCGTGTGTATAGAGTCGCGCATTCGGTAGCGGGTAGGAGTGAGACTTCGGGTATCGTTTCGTGTAGCACTTAGAACAGCGCATAAGGTAGCGCATAGAGATAAGCGCATAGGGTAAGCGCATATGTAGCGCCATAGGGTTGTAGCATTTATTGCAAAGGGCAGCGCATAGGATAGCGCAGAGGACAGCTCATAGGATTGGGCATGGGATGGCGTATAGAATAGGGCATAGCATAGTGCTTGAGATAGTGCATAGGATAGCGTATGGGATAGCAAAGTGGATGAGGCATTAGGTAGCCATAGGATGAGACATGGTAGCGCACAGGATGCGCACTGAGGGCAGTGCATAGGTTACTGCATAGGATAGCGCATAGGATAGCCTTAGAAGGTGCTATAGAGGATGGCGCATTAGGTGGGCGTTGGGTAGAGGGTAGGGTTGTGCTTCGGCTATCTTTGTGCAGCACTAGGATAGCGATAGGATAGCATATAGGATGGCGCATAGGATAGTGCATAGGGTAGCACAGATGATAGCCGCATAGGGTAAGCTTATATGGTAGCGCATAGGTTGGCGGATAGGATAGCGCATAGGGTAGTGCATATGGTAGCGTTTATGGTAGCGCATAAGGTAGCGAATAGGATAGCGGATTGGATAACGCATAGGGTAGTGCATATGGTAGCGCTTGGTTGAGGCATTAGGTAGCGCATAGGATAGCACACATGGTAGCACACAGGATAGCGCACAGGGTAGCGCATAGGTTAGTGCATAGGATAGCGCATAGTATAGCAAAGGTTAGCTGAAGGATAGCGCATAGGAGCAGCACAGAGGATAGCGCATAGGGTAGCGCGTTGGGTGCGGTAGGGTTGTGCTTCGGGTTTCGTTTGGGTAGCCTTAGGGTAGCGCATTAGGTAAGCGATAGGATACGCATAGGGTAGCGCAAATGGTAGCGCATAGGATAGTGCTGAGGGTAGCGCACAGAGTAGCACACATGGTAGCGCACGTGGCACGCACAGGATGGCATAGATTAGTGCATAGGATAGCGTATAGGATGGCACATATGATAGCGCACAGGATAGCGAATAGGATAGCGCATATGATAGTGTATAGGGTAGCACATAGGGTAGCGCATAGGGTTGCGCATATGTTAGCGCAAACAGTGGCCATAGTATAGCCACAGGATAGCTCATAGGACAAAGCATACAGTTGCACATATGGTAGGAGCACTGGGTAGCGCATAGGTTAGTGCAGGATAGCGTAAAGGATAGGGCATATGATAGCGCACGGGATAGCAAATAGGATAGCACATATGATAGTGTATAGCGTAGCACATAGGAGTTGCCATAGGGTTGCGCATATGTTAGCACAAAGGGTAACACATAGGATAGCGCAGAGGATAGGTCATAGGATTGGGCATGGGATAGCATATATGATAGGGCATAGGATATTGCATGAAATAGTGCATAGATTAGAGCATAGGATAGCGCATCAGATAGCGTTATAGAAACGCATTGGAAAGCGCATAGGATAGCGCATAGGATATGGTATAGTGTAGTGCACAGCGTTGCGCACATCGTAGTGCACAGGGTAGCGCACAGGTTAGTGCATAGGTTACTGCATTGGATAGCACACAGGATAGCGCACAGTGTAGCGCGTTGGGTAGCAGGTACGGTTGTGCTTCGGATATCTTTTTGTGCAGCGCTTAGGGTATCGCATCGCGTAGCTGTCAGCGTAGCGATGGATAGCGCATAGGATAGCTCACAGGGTAGCGAACAGGGTAGGGCACATTGCAGCACAAAGGGTAGCCCTCAGGGTTGCGTACATTGTAGCGCATAGGATAGCGCAAAGGATTGTGCATAGAATAGCGCATAGGATAGCGCATAGGGTGGTGCACAGAGTAGCACACATGGTACCGCACTGAAAAGCACAGAGGTTATTGCATAGGATAGTGCATAACATAGAGCAAACGATAGCTCATATGACTGTGCATAGGGTAGCGCATAGCGTAGTGCATAAGATAGCGCAATCAGTAGCGGGTAGGAGTAGCGCTTCGGGTATTGTTCAGGTAGCGCTTAAAATAGCGCATAGGGTAGCGTACAGGATAGCGCATAAGGTAGCGCATATGGTAGCTCATAGTGTAGCGCACAGGGTAGTGTATAGGTTACTGCATAGGATAGCGCATGTGATAGCGCATAGGATAGCTGAGGATATCGCATAGGATAGCGCGTTGGGTAGCTAATAGGGTTGTGCTTCGGGTATCTTTTTGTGTAGTGCATATGGTAGCGCATTGGGTAGCGCATAGGGTAGCGCACATGGTAGTGCATAGAGTAACGTATAGGATAGCGCAAATGGTAGCACATGTGGTAGCACATAGTGTAGTGCATAGAATTGTGCATAGAATTGCGCATAGGATGACGCATTTGGTAGGGCATTGGTTAGCGATTTGAATATCGCATAGAATAGCCGACAGAGTAGCACACATGGCAGCGCACGGTCAGCGCATATGTTAGTGCATATAATAGCGTATTAGATAGCGCATATGATAGTGCACAGGATAGCGAATAGGATAGCGCAGTGGATAGCGCATCAGGTGGACATGGGATAGCATATAGGATAGGGCATAGGATAGTGCATGAGATAGTGCATAAAATAGAGCATAGGATAGCGCATAAGATAGCGCAATGGATAGCACATTGGAAAGCACATAGGATAGCGCATAGGATAACACATAGGGTAACACATAAGATAGCGCAGAGGATAGCACATAGGATAGGGCATAGTTTAGTGCACAACGTTGCGCACATGGTTGTGCACAGGGTAGCGCACAGGGTAGTGTATAGGTTACTGCATAGGATAGCGCATAGGATATCACATAAGGTAGCACAGAGGATAACGCATAGGGTAACGCGTTGGGTAGCGGGTAGGGTTGTGCTTCGGATATTTTTGTGTAGCCTTAGGGTAGCGCATCGGTAGCACATAGGATAGCGCATAGGGTAGCGCATAGTGTAGTGCACAGCAATGCGCACATGGTAGCCTACAGTTTAGCGCACATGTTAGTGCATAGGATAGCGTATAGGATACCACATATGACAACGCACAGGATAGCGAATAGGATAGCGCATATGATAGTGTATAGGGTAGCACATAGTATAGCGCATAGGATAGCGCATAGAGTAGTGCATAGTGTAGCTCTTTGTGTAGCGCGTAGGGTAGCGCATAGGATAGCGCATAGACAACGCATATGATAGAGCATAGGATAGAGCATAGGATAGTGCAGGGGATATATGGCCTTTTTCGTCTTTACAGACGGTCAATTGACAAGTGTTTTAATGTGACAACTTCTGAGTTTTCGCTTTTCTCTCTTGTCGTTCAGCTCGTATATAAGTCTCTTCTCAAAAGACTCTGAGCCCTTTCGTAATTTGGCTTTCCACACAACTCTGTCATCAGCTAGTCCCTCCCATGTGCTGGGACCTATAGAAAAGTTTTCATTGAGGCTTTGCAGACATTTTTATATCTGAGCAGTGGTTTACCCTGGTGCCTCTTCCCCTCCGAAAGTTCACAGAACAACATTTGTTTTGGTATGCGATAAGTTTCCATTCTTCTCACATGTCCCAACCATCTTATCGTCTACTGCTGATCATGCCCATGATGGAAGGCAGTTTTGCACGTTGTAGTACTTCAGAGTTGGTTATCTTGTCGTACCACCTGATGTTCATAATCTTGCGGAGACATCGAAGGTGAAAGAAAGATGTTAAGTCTCCTCTCGTGTCTTGAGTAGGCTGTCCATGTTTCTGAGCCATATAGTAAAGAACTAATTACACAGGCTCGATATATTTGGATCTTCGTCTGCAATGTCAGTTTTGTGTTGTCCCAAGCTCGCTTTGATAGTATGCCGAATGTAATAGCCGCACTCCCTACACGAACGTTGATTTCTTCATCAAGAGAAGGCTGGCAGTGACCGTGGACCCAAGATAGCAGAATTTGTGAACTGGTGTTAGATGGTTGCCATTTAAGGTGATATTTGATGTCTTACCACCCTGACATAACACAACTGTTTTGGAGACACTTATTGTCAGAGAAAATAGGTCGCATGTCTTTGACAAATTATTGATTAGGCATTGCAGTGTAGTCTCACTGTGGGCGACTAAGTCAGCATCGTCAGCGAAAAGAAGGTCCTTGGATAGCGCATAGGATAACGCATAAAGTAGTGCATAGCATAGCGCAAAGGATAGCGTAGAGGATAACGCATAAGGAGTGCATAGCATAGCACAAAGGATAGCGTAGAGGATAACGCATAAAGTAGTGCATAGCATAGCGCAAAGGATAGCGTAGAGGATAACGCATAAGGAGTGCATAGCATAGCACAAAGGATAGCGTAGAGGATAACGCATAAAGTAGTGCATAGCATAGCGCAAAGGATAGCGTAGAGGATAACGCATAAAGTAGTGCATAGCATAGCGCAAAGGATAGCGTAGAGGATAACGCATAAAGTAGTGCATAGCATAGCGCAAAGGATAGCGTAGAGGATATCGAACAGGATAGTGCATAGGATAGGGCATAGGATAACACGTAGAATAGCCCATATGATAGGGTATAAGGATAGGATAGCGCATAGGGTAGCGCATACGGCAGCGCATTTATAAGCGCATAGGATAGCTTATACATAGCCCATACGATAGCCAATAAGATAGCACAGAGGATAGCGCATAGGGTAGCGCTTCGGTTATCGTTTTGGGTAACGCTTAGGGTAGCGTATTTATAGCACATAGGATAGCGCTTATGGTAGCGAAGAGAATAGGGCATAGGAAAGCGAATAGGTTAGAGCATAGGATAGCACAAGGGATAGTGCATGGATAACGCATGAGTAGCGTATAGGATAGCACAAAGGATAGCACATAGAATAGCGCATAGGATAGCTCATAATATAGCCCATACTATAGCCCATAAGATAGCGTATAGGATAGAGCACAGGGTAGTGCATAGGGTAGCGCATAGGGTAGCGCGTAGAGTAGCGGATAGGGTAGCGCTTTGGGTATCGTTTCAGGTAACGCTTAGGGTAGCGTATGGGTAAAGTATGGGTAGCACATAGGATAACGCATATGATAGCACATTGGTTAGCGCATAGGATAGCGCATAAGATATCACATAGGGTAGCGCATAGGATAGCGCATAGGATAGCGTATTGGGTAGCGCATAGGGTTGCACATTTGTTAGCACAAAGGGTAGCGCATAGGATAGTGCAGAGGATAGCTCATAGGATTGGGCATGGGATGGCGTATAGTATAGGGCATAGGGTAGTGCATTGGATGAGGCATTAGGCAGAGCATAGAATAGAACACATGGTAGAGCACAGGATAGCTCACAGGGTAGCGCATAGGTTAATGCATAGGATAGCGCATAGGATAGCACAGAGGATAGCGCATAGGGTATCTGAGGATAGCGCATAGGGTAGCCATTGGGTAGCGGTAGGGTTATTGCTTGAGGTATCGTTTGGGTGGCCTTAGGATAGCGCATAGGATAGTGCATAGGGTAGCGCACATGGTAGTGCCTAGGGTAGTACAGTGGATAGCGCATAGGGTATCAAATATGGTAGCGCATAGGGTAGCGCATAGGATAGCGCATAGAATGGCGCATTGGGAGGGCATAGGGTGCGCTTTGAATATCGCATAGGATAGCGCATAGTACAGCACACATGGTAGCTCATAGGATTGTGCACTGGGGTAGCGAATAGGGTAGCGCATAGGTTAGCACATAGGGTAGCGCATAGGGTAGTGCATAGAGTAGCGCATTCGGTAGCGGATAGGGTAGCGCTTCGGGTATCGTTTCGGGTAACGCTTAGAGTAGCGTATTTATAGCACATAGGATAGCGCATGTGGTAGCGAAGAGAATAGGGCATAGGATAGCGAATAGGTAAGTGCATAGGATAGAGCATAGGATAGTGTAATGGTTAGCGCATTTGATAGCGCATAGGGTATCACATATGGTAGCGCATAGGGTAGCGCATAGGATAGCGCATAGAATGGCGCATTGGGAGGGGCATAGGGTAGCGCTTTGAATATCGCATAGGATAGCGCATAGTACAGCGCACATGGTAGGGTATAGGATAGCGCATACGATAGTGTAATGGTTAGATCATTTGATAGCGCATAGGGTATCACATATGATAGCGCATATGACAGCGCACAGGATAGCGAATAGGATGGCACATATGACAGTGTATAGGGTAGCATATAAGGTAGCGCATAGGATAACGCAGAGGGTAGCTCATAGGATTGGGGATGGGATAGCGTATAGGATAGGGCTTAGAATAGTGCATGACATAGTGCATAGAATGGAGTATAGGATAGTGCATAAGATAACACAATGGATAGCACATTGGAAAGCGCATAGGATAGCACATATGATAGCGCATATGGTAGCGAAGAGAATAGGGCATAGGATAGCGAATAAGTAAATGCATAGGATAGAGCATAGGATAGAGCATAGGATAGGCTTGCATACGATAGTGTAATGGATTACAAATTGGATAGCGCATGAGGATAACGCATAGGATAGAGCATAGGATAGCGCAAGGATAGTGCATAGGATAACGCATAGAGTAGCTATTAGGATAGCACAAAGGATATCGCAGAGGATAACGTATAGGATAGCATATAGGATAGCACATAGAATAGCGCATAGGACAGCTCATAATATAGCCCATACTATAGCCCATAAGAAAGCGCATATGATAGCGCACAGGGTAACGCATAGGGTAGCGCATAGGGTAGCTCGTAGAGTAGCGGCTAGGGTAGCGCTTTGGGTATCGTTTCGGGTAACGCTTAGGGTAGCGTATTGGTAAAAGTATGGGCTTACATAGGATAGCACATATGATAGCACATTTTTAGCGCATAGCATAGCAATAAGATAGCGCATATGGTAGCGCATAGGGTAGCGATTGGATAGCGCATAGGATAGCTCATAATATAGCCCATACTATAGCCCATAAGATAGCGCATAGGAGTAGCGCGTAGAGCAGCGTAGGGTAGCGCTTTGGGTATTTTTCAGGTAACGCTTTAGGTAGCGTATGGGTAAAGTATGCGTGCCATGGGATAAGCGCATATGATAGACATTGGTTAGCTATAGGATAGCGCATAAGATAACATATAGGGTAGCGCATAGGATAGTGCATTATGATAGCGTATTGGGTAGCGCAAAGGGTAGTACTTCGTGTAACGCATCAGATAGCGCATAGGATAGTGCATTGAATAGCGCATATGATAGCTCACAGGGTAGCGAACAGGGTAGCCCACAGTGTAGCCCACAGGGTGGCGCACATGGTGGCGCTTTGAATGTTGCAGAGGATAGCGCATAGTACAACGCACATGGTAGCGCATAGAATAGTGCACAGGATAGCGCACAGAGTAGCACACATGGTAGTGCACATGGTAGTGCACAGGGTAGCGCATATGTTATTGCATAGGATGGCGCAAAAGACAGTGCATTGGATGGGGCATAGTGTAGCACATAGGAGTAGAGCATATAGTATGGCATTTTGTAATGCATAGAGTAGCGCATCGGGTAGCGCATAGGATAGAGCATAGGATAGCGCATAGGATAGCGCATAGGGTAACGCATAGGGTAGCGCATAGGATAGCGCAGAGGATAGCTCATAGGATTGGGCATGGGATGGCGAATAGGATAGTGCATAGGATAGTGCATGAAATAGCGCATAGGATAGCGCATTGGATGAGGCATTAGGTAGCGCATAGAATAGAACACATGGTGGCGCACAAGATAGAGCACAGGGTAGCGCATAGGTTAGTGCATAGGATAGCCTGAGATAGCGCATAGGATAGCGAATAGGATAGCGCATAGGGCTGCATATGATAGTGCATTGAATAGCGCATAGGATAGCTCATATGATTGCGAACAGTGTAGCGCACATTAGAGTGACTGGGTAACCCATAGTGTGGCACACATGGTAGCGCATAGGAGTAGCAATAGGATAGCGCATAGAATAGCGCATAGGATAGCTCATAAGGTAGCGCATAGCGTAGCGTATATGATAGCGCATAGAATAGCGCCTGAGTAGCACACATGGTACCGCACTGGAAAGCGCATAGGTTATTGCATAGGATAGTGCATAGGATAGGGCATACGATAGCGCATGGGATAGCGCATGGGATAGCACACAGAGGTAGCGCAAAGGAGTAGTGCATGGAGTTACTGCATAGGATAGGGCATATGATAGTGCATAAGATAGAGCATAGGATAGAACATAGAATAGCACATAGGGTAGCGCATTGGGTGGGGCATAGGGTTGCACTTTGAATATCTCATAGGATAGCACATAGTACAGCGCACATGGTAGCGCATATGATATTGCACAGGGTAGTGCACAGAGTAGCACACATGGTAGTGCCATGGTAGCTCTCGATTAGCGCATATGTTGAGTGCATAGGTTAGTGTATAGGATAGCATATGACAGCGCACAGGATAGCGAATAGGATAGCGCATATTATAGTGTATAGGGCAGCACATAGGGTAGCGCATAGGATAGCACATAGAGTAGTGCATAGTGTAGCTCTTCATATAGCGCGTCGCGTATCGCATAGGATAGCGCATAATACAACGCATAGGGCAGTGCATAGGGTAGCCCATATGATAGCGCATAGGTTAGCGCATAGGGTAGAAGCATTGGATAGACGCATTGGATGGGGCGAAGGGTAGCCACAGGATAGAGCATAGGATAGCGTATAAGTGCGCACAGGATAGTGCATAGCATAGCACATAGGGTAGCGTATATGGTGGCTCATTTGGTAGCACATAGAAGTAGCTCATCGGTAGCTCATCAGGTAGCGCATAGGATAGCGCATAATATAGAAGCATAGGATAGTGCAAGGGATAGCCATAGGATAACGCATAGGGTAGTGCATAGGATAGCGCAAAGGATAGCACGTTGGATAGCCCATATGATAGGGTATAGGGATAGGCATAGGGTGCGCATGCAGCAGCATTTGATAGCGCATAGGATATATTATAACATAGCCCATATGATAGCCAATAAGATAGCGCACAAGATAGCTCATAGGATTGTGCACAGGGTAGCAAATAGGGTAGCGAATAGGGTTGCGCATACGGTAGCGCAAAGGGTAGTGCATAGGTTACTGCAAAGGATAGGGCATATGATAGTGCATAAGATAGAGCATAGGATAGAACATAGAATAGCACATAGGGTAGCGCATTGGGTGGGGCATAGGGTTGCACTTTGAATATCTCATAGGATAGCACATAGTACAGCGCACATGGTAGCGCATATGATATTGCACAGGGTAGTGCACAGAGTAGCACACATGGTAGTGCACATGGTAGCTCACCGATTAGCGCATATGTTAGTGCATAGCATAGTGTATAGGATAGCACATATGACAGCGCACAGGATAGCGAATAGGATAGCGCATATTATAGTGTATAGGGCAGCACATAGGGTAGCGCATAGGATAGCACATAGAGTAGTGCATAGTGTAGCTCTTCATATAGCGCTCGCGTATCCATAGGATAGCGCATAATACAACGCATAGGGCAGTGCATAGGGTAGCCCATATGATAGCGCATAGGTTAGCGCATAGGGTAGAGCATTGGATAGCGCATTGGATGGGGCGAAGGGTAGCGTATATGGTGGCTCATTTGGTAGCACATAGAGTAGCTCATCGGGTAGCTCATCGGGTAGCGCATAGGATAGCGCATAATATAGAGCATAGGATAGTGCAAGGGATAGCGCATAGGATAACGCATAGGGTAGTGCATAGGATAGCGCAAAGTATAGCACGTTGGATAGCCCATATGATAGGGTATAGGGATAGCGCACAGGGTAGCGCATACAGGCACATTTGATAGCGCATAGGATAGATTATAACATAAGCCCATATGATAGCCAATAAGATAGCGCACAAGATAGCTCATAGGATTGTGCACAGGGTAGCAAATAGGGTAGCGAATAGGGTTGCGCATACAGTGGCGTATAGGGTAGGGTAGAAATAGCGCACAGGGGAGCGCATAGGGTAACATATGATGCAAGGATAGGCGCATAGGGGTAGGAATAGTGTAGTGCACAGCGTTGCGCATATGGTGCCCTGGGTAGCGCACAGGGTATGCATAGGTTACTGCATAGGATAGTGTATTGGATACATAGGGTAGCACTTCGTGTAGCGCATCAGATAGCGCATATGATAGTGCATTGAATAGCGCATAGGATAGCTCACATGATTGCAACAGTGTGGGCCCCATTGTAGTGCCAGGGTAACCCAATGTGCACACCATTGGTACGCATAGGGTAGCACATGGATAGCGCATAGAATAGCGCATAGGGGTAGCGTATAGGTGGCTGCGTAGCGTATATGTAGCGCATAGAATAGCGCACAGAGTAGCACACATGGTACCCACTGAAGCGCATGGTTGTTTCATAGGATAGTGCATAGGATAGGGCATACGATGCGCATATGATAAACGCTGGGGTAAACGCATGGGATGGCACGGGTAGCGCAAAGGGTAGTGCATAGGTTACTGCATAGGATAGGGCATATGATAGTGCATAAGATGAGGCATAGGATAGAACATAGAATAGCACATAGGAGTGCGCATAGGATTAGGAGTTAGCCATAGGGTTCACATATGTTGGGACAAACTGTAGCGCATAGGATAGACGAGGATATCGCATATGATTGCATGGATATCATATAAGATAGGGCATAGAATAGCGCATAAGATAGTTTATAGGATAGAGCATAGGATAGGATAAGATAGCACATTGGATAGCGCATAGGATAGCTCATAGGATAACGCATAATAACGCATAGGATGGGGCCGAGGATAGCGCATAGGATAGCGCATAGAATAACATAAAGTAGCACATAGGATAGGGCAGAAATAGAGAATAGGATCCATAAATAGCGCATGGGTTAGCGCATTGGATAGTGTATAGGATAGCGCATAGGATAACGCAAATGGTGCCAAATACGGTAGGGCATATGATAGTGAATATGATAGCGCATGGATGCCGCATTGTATGGGGCATAGGGTATCGCATTGGAATTCGCATAGGATAGCGCATA
Source organism: Arion vulgaris (assembly GCA_020796225.1). Classification (NCBI taxonomy): domain Eukaryota; kingdom Metazoa; phylum Mollusca; class Gastropoda; order Stylommatophora; family Arionidae; genus Arion; species Arion vulgaris. The sequence goes on from JADZMA010000374.1 coordinate 27,205, forward strand.
ATATAGCGAACAGGGTAGCGCACAGGATCGTACACATGGTAGCGCACAGGGTAGCCAAAGGTAGTGCGAGGTTAGTGCATAGGATGGGGCATAGGATAAACAAAAGAAGCGCACAGGATAGCCATAGGATAGCGCATAGGATAGCCATAGAAGACAAATAGAAAAGCGCATAGAAAAGCACATTGGGTAGCGCATGGGTAGCTGTTTTGGGGAGCTCATCAGGTAGCGAACAGGATAGAGCATAGGATAGCGCAAAGGATAGTGAACAGGGTAACCTAGGGTAGCGCACAGGTGCCATAGGTTGTGCAAGTATTGCGCATGGATAGCGCTTGGATGGAGCATAGGATAGCAAATAATATAGCGCACAGGGTAGGCAAGGATAGTAAAATGGTAGTGCCCGTGAGTGCACTGGGTAGGCCATATGTTAATGCATAGAGTAGCTCACAGGATAGCGAAAAAGATAGCGCATAGGGTAGTGCATAGGGTAGCACATATGGTAGCGCATATAGTAACTCATTTGGTAGCACGAAGTACTCTTCGGTAGCGCATAGGATAGGGGCATAGAATGAGCGCATAGAATAGAAACATAGGATATCCAGGAGATAGTGCATATGATAACATAGGGTAGCGCATAGGATGGCTAAAGGATAGCGTAGAGGATATCCCTAGAATAGAGAATAGGATAGCGCAGAAATAGCGCATAGGGTAGCGCATTGGATAGTATATAGAATAGCGCATATGATAGTGCATTGGATGGGGCATAGGGTATCGCTGGAACTCATAAGATAGCAAATAATATAGCCGACAGGGTGCCACAGGATCCACACATGTAGGACCAGGGTAGCCCAAAAGTAGTGGAAGGTTAGTGCATAGGGTAGCAAAAGGAAAGCGCATAGAAAAGCACATTGGGTAGCGCATAACGTGCTGTTTGGGTGGCGCATCAGGTAGGAACATGATAGAACATAGGATAGCACAAAGGGTAGTACATAGGATAAACGCTTAGGATGGTGCATAGAATAAAAAACATAGGGTAGCGCATCAGGTAGCGCATAGGATAATGCTTAGGGTAGCGCATAGGTTAGCGCATGGGGTAGTGCATAGGATAGGGGCATGGGGTAGCCTTCATGTAGTGCATCAGAAGCGCATAGGATGAGCATTTACTAGCACATAGGATAGCTCCGGGTAGTGAACAGGGTAGCCCACAGGGTGGTGTACATGGTAGTGCATATTGTAGCGCATGGGATAGCGCATAGAATAGGGCATAGGATATCACATATGGTAGAGCATAAGGTAGCACATATGGTAGCAAATAGGATAAGCATAGGATGCGCATAGGATAGTCATTGGATGAGGCATTAGGGGCCATTGGATAGCCACATGGTAGCGCACAGGATGGGACATGGTATCATAGGATTAGTGCATAGGATAGCGCATGGGATAGCCATAAGTTACCTGAAAGGGTAGCGCATAGGGTAGCTGGGGGATAGCGCATAGGGTAGAGCGTTGGGTAGCGGGTAGGGTTGTGCTTCGGGTATCGTTTTGGGTGGGGCTTAGGGTAGCGCATCGGGTAGCGCATGGGGTAGGGGCAAAAGGGGACGCACATGGTGGCGCATAGGAGTAGCGATGGATAGCGCAAGGATGTCGCATTGGGTGGTGCATAAGTAGCGCGTTGAATATCGCATAGGATAACGCAGAGTACAGCGCATATGGTAGCTCATAGGATAGTGTACAGGGTGGCCCCATGCGTAGCGCATAGTAGCGCAGAGGATAGCTCATAGGATTGGGCATGGGATGGAGTATAGTATATGGCATAGGATAGTGCATGAGATGAGACATTAGTAGCGTATAGGATAGAACACGTGGTAGCGCACAGGATAGTGCACAGGGTAGCGCATAGGTTAGTGCATAGTGTAGCGCACAGGATAGCGCATAGAGTTAGCTAGAAGATAGCGTATAGGGTATTACAGAGGATAGCGCATAGGGTAGCGCGTTGGGTGCAGGTAGGGTTTGTGCTTCGGGTATCGTTTTAGGTAGTGCTTAGGGTTTGCGAATAGGATGGCGCATAGGAGTGCCTGAAGGATAGCGCATAGGGTAGCGCGTTGGGTAGCAGTAGGGTTAGTTGCGAGGTATCGTTTTGGTTGCGCTTATGGTAGCGAATAGGATAGTGCATGGGTAGCCACATGGTAGCGCATAGGGTAGCGCATTGGATAGCGCATAGGGCAGCACATATGGTAGCGCATAGGGTAGCGCATTGGGTGGGGCATAGGGTTGCACTTTGATTATCTCATAGGATAGCACATAGTACAGCGCACATGGTAGCGCATAGGATAGTGCACAGGGTAGTGCCGAGTAGCACATGGTAGTGCACATGGTAGCTCACAGTTTAGCGCATATGTTAGTGCATAGGATAGTGCATAGGATAGCTATATGACAGCGCACAGGATAACGAATAGGATAGCGCATATTATAGTGTATAGGGCAGCACATAGGGTAGCGCATAGGATAGCGCATAGAGTAGTGCATAGTGTAGTTCTTCGTATAGCGCGTCGCGTATCGCATAGGATAGCGCATAGGGTAGCCCATATGATAGTGCATGAGTTAGCGCATAGGGTAGAGCATTGGATAGCGCATTGGATGGGGCAAAGGGTAGCGCACAGGATTGTGCATAGTATAGCGCATAGGATAGTGCATAGCATAGCACATAGGGTAGCGTATATAGTGGCGCATTTGGTAGCGCATAGAGTAGCTCATCGGGTAGCTCATCGGGTAGCGCATAGGATAGCGCATAATATAGAGCATAGGATAGTGCAAGGGATAGCGCATAGGATAACGCATAGGTTAGTGCATAGGATAGCGCAAAGGATAGCGTAGAGGATATTGAATGAGATAGTGCATAGGATAGCGCATAGGATAGCACGTTGGATAGCCCATATGATAGGGTAAAGGGATAGCGCATAGGGTAGCGCATACGGCAGCACATTTGATAGCGCATATGATAGATTATAACATAGCCTTGATAGCCAATAAGATGCGCATAAGATAGCTCATGGATTTGACAACATGGTGGGTGAGTGCGCGGTGCGCATGGGACCATATGATAGCGAGGATGGCATAGGATAGGGAAAAGTGTAGTGCGCGTTGCGCATATGGGCCAGCGTAGCGCGGGGTCTGTTACTGCAGGATGTGTATTGGATGCGCATAGGGTAGCACTTGGTGGCCAGATGCGCATATGATAGTGCATTGAATACATAGGATAAACTCACATGATTCGACAGGGTACGCACTTAGGGCTGGGGTAACCATAGGGTTGCACTTTGACATGGTATCATAGGGTAGCATAGAATAGCGCACATGGTAGCGCATAGGATGATGCACAGATGGCTCTAGATGCGTACAGATGCTTACATGGTAGTGCACATGGCAGCTCTAGGTTAAATGCATAGTAGTGCATAGGATAGTGCATAGGATGATATAAGCACATATGACAGAGCACAGGATAGCGAATAGTATAGCGCATATTATAGTGTATAGGGCACATGGGTAGCGCATGGATAGCGCATAGAGTAGTGCATAGTAGTAGTTCTTCGTATAGCGCGTCGCGTATCGCATAGGATCAGACAGCATAAAGATGGGTAGCCCATATGATAGTGCATGGGTTGCGCATAGGGTGAAACGTTGGATAAGCGCATTGGATGGGGCAAAGGAGATAGTGCCTGGGATTGTGCATAGTATAGCGCATAGGATAGTGCATAGCATAGCACATAGGGTAGCGTATATAGTGGCGCATTTGGTAGCGCATAGAGTAGCTCATCGGGTAGCTCATCAGGTAGCGATGGATAGCCATAATATAGAGCATGGGATAGTGCAGGGATGAGCGCATAGGATAACGCATAGGGTTTGTGCATAGGATAGCGCAAAGGATAGCGTGAGGATATTGAATGAGATGGGGCATGGGGTAGCGCATGGGGTAGCACGTTGGATAGCCATATGATAGGGTAAAGGGATAGCGCATAGGGTAGCGCATACGGGAGCATTTGATAGGGATATGATGGTATAACCTAGCCTATACGATAGCCAATAAGATGGGGCATAAGATAGCTCATAGGATTGTCACAGGGTGGCGTATAGGGTAGCGGGTAGAGTAGCGACAGGGTGCGCATAGTAACACATATGATAGCTAGAGGATAGCGCATAGGATAGGAATAGTGTAGTGCACAGCGTTGCGCATATGGTGGCCAACTATGCGCACGGGTAGTGCATGGGGTTACGCATGGATAGTGATTGGATAGCGCATGGTAGCACTTCGTGTAGCGCATCAGATAGCGCATATGATAGTGCATTGAATAGCGCATAGGATAGCTCACATGATTACGAACAGGGTAACGCACATTGTAGTGCACAGGGTAACCCACAGAATTGCAACATGTAGCGCATAGGGTAGCACATAGAATAGCGCATAGGGTGGCAGCGGGTAGTCGTATATGATAGCGCATAGAATAGCTGCAAGAGTAGCACACATGGTACCACTGGAAGCCATAGGTTGTGCATAGGATAGTGCATAGGATAGGGCATACGATAGCGCATATGATAGCGCATGGGATAGCGCACAGGGTAGACACAGAGGTAACACATGGTAGCGCACAGGGTAGCCTACAAGGTAGCCCATAGGCAGTGCATAGGGCATAGGATGTAGCGCATTGGGTAGCTCACAGGATGGTGCACATGGTAGCACACAGGGTAGCACACATGGTAGTGCACAGTGTAGCACACATGGTAGTGCACAGGGTAGCACACATGGTAGCGCACACTGTAGCGCATCATGTAGCGCATAGGTTAGTACATAGAGTGAAGCTCGTCCATCACGGTTGTCGATGACCACACACATTTTCAGCCAAAGTAATGTAGTTGCGTTGTTTGTCTGTGTGTGCGTAGATGACTAGGAGCCATACAGGGCTTGAAATGTTTTTGTACAGTGTAGGGCAAGGTATACTTGCACTTGTGGGAAGTTTACTGCCCTTCTATTTTGACGTGTTTGATGGATGGATGAAATGGGCACGATGATTTGGTTTAAAATGAGAAAGAGTTGCGCAGTTCGTCGATCTCCTCTCAGCCCAATTTCTTCTGTGTACAGTGGCAGGACAAAGTCGAGACAGCTGGAGAAGGATCTGGATGCAACGAAGACCAGAGCGTTCTACGTAAAGCAGTCTCACTACGCTCGGCAGCGCGTTGCTGCAGATGCCTTCTTGTCCGTTGAACTGGAGTATAGTTTTTTCCCGCACAATCTGCCGAGTTAAGTCTTCGCATGCAGGGTTGGCATACATGGATTCACCGATTGGTTTAGTACCGAATCGGTTACCCGTGCTGGGTTAGCTGGTCTTTCACAGCCATTGGGGGATTGCATACTGACAACTACTAGGAGCCACAGGCGTGAGCTGGAAGTCAGGTCAGGTTTGGACAAAGGGATGGGCCTGAAAGGACGTGACAGCAATCCTTACCATAGTACTACCAATCCATTACTCCCCAAACCCCCCAAAATGCACATAGCATATGGTAGGGCATACGATAGCGCATTTGGTAGCGCATAGGGTAGCGCTTTATGTAGCGCATCAGATAGCGCATAGGATAGCGCATTTACTAGCGCATAGGATAGCTCACAGGATAGCGAACAGGGTAGCGCCCTTGTAGCGCACAGAGTAGCCGAAGGGTGGCGCACGTGGTAGCGCATAGGGTAGCGCATAGGATAGCGAATAGAATGACGCATAGGATAGTCCATAGGGTAGGGGTATAGGATAACGCATAGAATAGCGCACAAGTGGCACACATGGTACCGCACTGGAAAGCGCATAGGTTATTACATAGGATAGGGCACACGATAGCTCATATAATTGTGCATAGTGTAGGGCATAGAGTAGTGCATAGAGTAGCGCATTCGGTACCGGGTAGGGTAGCGCTTCGGGTATTGTTTCCGGTAGCGCTTAGATTAGCGCATAGGGTAGTGCATAGGATAGCGCGTGGATGGGGCGTGGGTAGTGCATAGGATAGCACACATGGTATCGCACATGATAGCGTAGGGTAGCGCATAAGTTAGTGCATACGATAGCATAGGGTAGCACAGAGGATAGCGCGTTGGGTAGTGGTAGGAGTAGCGCTTAGGGTATCGTTTCGGGTAACGCGTAGGGTAGCGTATTTATAGCACATAGGATAGCGGATAGGGTAGCGCATAGGATAGCGCATAGGATAGTGCATTGTGTAGTGCACAGCGTTGGCCCCATGGTAGCTAATAGATGTTGCATGGTAGTGGATAGGTTACTGCATGAGGATAGGGCATAGGATAGTGCATAAGATAGTGCATGAGGATGGGGCATAGGATTTGGCATGGGATAGCGCATTGGATGGAGCATAGGATAGCAAATAATATAGCGCACAGGGTGGCGAAGGATAGTACATGGTAGTGCACAGTGCAGTGCACTGGGTAGCTATAGGTTAGTGCATAGAGTAGCGCACAGGATGCGAAAAAGATAGCACATAGGGTAGTGCATAGGGTAGCACATAGGGTAGTGCATATAGAGTAACTCATTTGGTAGCGCATAGAGTAGCTCTTCGGGTAGTGCATAGGATAACGCATAGGGTAGCGCATAGGATAGCGAAAAAGGGTAGCGTAGGGATATCATAGGATAGAGAATAGGATACACATAAATAGCGCATAGGGTAGCGCATTGGATGAAGTATAAAAATAGCGCATAGGGGTAGTGCATTGGATGGGGCATAGGGTATCGCATTGGAACTCGCATAAGATAGCACATAATATAGCGAACAGGGTAGCGCACAGGATCGCACACATGGTAGCGCACAGGTAGCCAAAAGTAGTGGAGAGGTTAGTGCATAGGGTAGCAAAGTAAAGCGCATAGAAAAACACGTTGGTGGCGCATAGGTAGCTGTTTGGGTAGCGCATCGGGTAGCAACATGATGGGAACATAGGATAGCGCAAAGGATGGCGCATAGGAGTAAGAGCATAGGGTAGCCATGGATGGCCTTAGGATAGCGCATAGGATAAAGCATAATATAACACTTCATGTAGTGCATCAGATAGCACATAGGATAGGGTCACAGGGTAGTGTACAGGTTAGCCCGTAGGGTGGCGTACATGGTAGTGCATAGGGTAGCGCATGGGATAGCGCATAGAATAGGGCATAGGATAGCACAAAGGTAGCGTATATGGTAGCACATATGGTAGCAAATAGGATAGCGCATAGGATAGCGCATAGCATGGCAGTGGATGGGCATTGTGCACATAAGATACTACATGGTAGCGCACAGGATAGAGCACAGGGTAGCGCATAGGTTAGTCTAGGATATCCCTAGGATAGCGCATATGGTATCCTGAGGATAGCGCATAGGAGTGCTGGGGATAAGCGCATAGGGTGAGCGTTGGTGATGGGTATGGTTGTGCTTCGGGTATCGTTTAGGTAGCCTTAGGATAGCGCATGGGTAGCCACATGGTAGCGCATAGGGTAGCGCATAGAATAAGCGCATAAGCGCATATGTATTGTAGGTAGCCAAAGGATAAACGCATAGAATGCGTCACAAGGTGCACATATATAGCAATATATAGCGCATAGGATAGTGCATAGGGTACTTCATATGCTAACGTATATAGTGGCGCATTTGGTAACATGGAGTAGCTCATCAGGTTGTCATCGGGTAGCGCATATGATAGCGTATAGGATAGAGCATAGGATAGTGCATAGGGTAGTGCATAGGGTAGTGCATAGGATAGCACAAAGTATAGCATAGAGGATATCGAATAGGATAGTGCATAGGATAGCGCATAGGATAGCACGTAGGATAGCCCCTATGATGGGTATAGGAATAGGATACGCATGGGTAGCGCCGGCAGCGCATTTGATAGCGCATATGATATCTTATAACATAGCCCATACGATAGCCAATAAGATAGCGCATAGGATAGCTCATAGGATTGTGCCCGGGTAGCGAATAGGTAGTGAATTGGGTAGCGCATAGGGTAGCGCTAGGGTAGTGCATAAGTAGCGCATTCGGTAGCGGGTATGGTAGCCTTCGGGTATTGTTTCGGGTAACGCTTAGGGTAGCGTATTTACAGCGCATAGGATAGCGCATATAGAAGCGAAGAATAGGGCATGGGATAGCGAATAGGTAAGTGCATAGGATAGAGCATAGGATAGCGCATACGATAGTGTAATGGATAGCGCATTGGATAGCGCATTGGATAGCGCATAGGATATCGCATAGGATAGAGCATAGGATAGCGCAAGGGATAGCGAATAGGATAGCGCATTTGGTAGCGCATAGAGTAGCTCTTCGGGTAGTGCATAGGATAACGCATAGGGTAGCGCATAGGATAGCGAAAGGATAGCGTGAGGATATCGCATAGGATAGAGAATAGGATACACATAAATAGCGCATAGGGTAGCGCATTGGATAGTATATAGAATAGCGCATAGGATAGTGCATTGGATGGGGCATAGGGTATCGCATTGGAACTCGCATAAGATAGCACATACTGTGGAACAGGGTAGCACAGGATCGCACACATGGTAGCGCACAGGTAGCCAAAAAGTAGTGGAGAGGTTAGTGCATAGGGTAGCAAAAAGGAAAGCGCATAGAAAAGCCCTTGGGTGCGCATCGGGTAGGGAAAATGATAGAACATAGGATAGCCAAAGGATAGCGCATAGGGTAAGGCATAGGGGAGCGCATAGGATAGCGCTTAGGATAGCGCATAGGATAAAGCATAATGTAACACTTCATGTAGTGCATCAGATAGCACATAGGATAGCTCACAGGGTAGTGTACAGGTTAGCCCGTAGGGTGGCGTACATGGTAGTGCATAGGGTAGCGCATGGGATAGCGCTAGAATGGGCATAGGATACACATATAGTAGCACATATGGTAGCAAATAGGATAGCGTAGGATAGCGCATAGGGATAGCCCGTGGATGAGGCATTAGGTAGCCATAAGATAACCACATGGTAGGCACAGGATAGAGCACAGGGTAGCCATAGGTTAGTCTATAGGATATCGCATAGGATAGCGCATATGGTATCACAGAGGATAGCGCATAGGGTAGCTAGGGATAGCGCATAGGGTGAAGCGTTGGGTAGTGGGTATGGTTGTCTTCGGGTATCGTTTTTGGTGGGCCCTTAGGATAGCGCATAGTTTCCTACATGGTGGCCATAGGGG
>JADZMA010000375.1:0-36411 GCA_020796225.1 Arion vulgaris
AGTTGAAGGTCATATGGGTACTAAATGGGACCCAGTTATGTGTCTATTCATAAGGTGTCTTTCGAGGCACCTGATATGGAATTCTATGATGTTACCTCTTCCGTCTGTATCATAGATGCATTGATGATTATATTAGCATACCGATACCTGAAGCCGATTGTCACGCTTCATTAATTTCATTAATATCTTCAATCGGCTATTCAGTTTACATCTCACATCTCTACTCTTGTGTCAGCGCTTTCTTGACATCACTATCACCTATCAGCTATCCACCGTCACTACATCTATGTTACAAGCCTACTGAGTGCATAGTTACTCTTCTTTATACCTCTTGTTCCCAGGCTTGTCGTGATTATTTACCATTCTCTCCCAACTCTTGCCTTACGTAGCATGTGAGACGACGATTTCCTCGATAGAGCTCACGAGATGGATTTCTTTCGTAGTACTTGCTACCCGGATAAGGTCTTGCCTTCTGTCACGGCGCGTTCAGCAAATTTCTCCCTTGGAGGCTCTCTCTAACCAGCCATAGAACACAATTCAAGCAGAGTGAAACTTGTCTTAACTTTCCACCTCATGGTTCCCTTGTGAAAAGTCTCTTATTCGTCATCTCTCCATTCAACTGGTCTGATCTGAAGCACACGTTCGTTCAATCTTCCAACACTATCCTTTGGTAGCGTACAGACCAGGACGAAGCCTGGGATATGTTAGTTCTGTCGCCTCCAAGCCTAACATCAGAGTCATTTGGCTGCATCGAATGTAGCCGTCGGCGCTAACACTTGTGCTTATGTAATACAGACCCCGCACGGTGTCTTTCCAAAAGCCACGTTCGTTTGACGAAGAACAGTTTCACGAAATGCAAGTCCCATGTCAATATCCTGCCATTATCTGCAAGCGGTGCAACAGGCCTATATTGAGAAACCGCAGGAGACTCCAGTGACAAATTCATAACATTTGCGCGATATACGCCAATGCTCTGTTTGCTACCCATTTCAATGATACACTGGCCATTCAGGAACTTGCGATGTCAGATCACAACCATCGATCATGTTCCTCTGATGATCGTAGTCGATTTAACTCCTAGGAGAATCAGTTGATTTCTTTATATGGTACCTTACGACCACCTGGGCTCAACGTAATACATTCTTAATACTTCTTAGTACTTTGCTCTTCCCACATGCTTTGTAATCTCTGTAATTTATATGTTGCATGTAATTACATTCAAATGTACTTCTTAGTATTTCTTCCATGCTTTATAATCTATATGGGTATGTTGCATGTATTTAAGTTATATATTTACTAGATGTTTCATTGTTTCTTTTCTATTTCTAGTTTTATGTGTGTTTTTGTATTTACATTTATTTCGTTATTCGTTTTATTCCAACCATTTTTCTTAGATACGTTGAGTATTTGGTCGTCCCATTTCGTGTTTCATTGTTTGTCACTCCCTGTTTGTTCGTTTGTATTCTAAAAGCCTTGTTAGTCAAGAAACATTGTATTTATCGTCACTATTTATGTATTTTGTAAAACTATAGTACTTTTTTGTACGTGTTTCTGGAAATATTAAAATTCTATAGATAAGTAGGATGACCTTGTTTGTTTAAGATTAAATTAGCATTATGGAAATAATACAGGAATTTTCATAGATAAGTAGGATGACCTTGTTTATTTAACATTAATTAAAATGTATGGAAATAATACAAATTTCAAGATAGATAAGTAGGATGACCTTGTTTGTTTAACGGCTGAGAAATTAAAATTTATGGAAATAATACAGGAATTTCCGATAGATAGAAGTAGGATACCTTGTTTGTTTAACGTGAGAATTAAAATTTATAGGAAATAATACAGGAATTTCCCATAGATAAGTGAGATGACCATGTTTGTTTAAGATTAAATTAACATTTATGGAAATAATACAGGAATTTCCATAGATAAATAGAGATGACCTTGTTTTGTTCTAACGATGAATTAAATTAAGCACGAATGTGAACAAACACAGGGACGATTCCTCAGAAGATAGGTGCCATTATGTCAAGAGCATTAGTAAAGATGTTACATATATGGAGAATTTTGGGTTACGGTAAAGGTATATTTTTGATTGCATAAACATAGACCGTTCTTAAATTCAAAGACACAAGTGATACTTGCAGAGACTCGTAGAAGGGCGAACATAATTGCGCCAGTGTGCTGAGTGGAAAAGACATTAGTTGAGTTCAGAAATGTGACTAGGATGAACATGTGTAGAGTAGACCGTAGATTCAGAAATAGATCCACACAGCAGGTAGCCAGGATGATATGATCTGATAGAGAATAGAGAAGATCTTAGGAGTCCAGACAATACTAGATTAAGCCTTACATGTCGAACTGGGAATGAATATCTTCCACGATAATGATAGTTGAATAGTGACCAAGCTATAGTGCGTTTAATATTAACATGTTTGAATTATGTAAATCAGGCCTTGCGTAATGGTGCTATTTGCATATGCTCTATTAATCGTCGCTGACATTGCAAAAATAGTACAATGAAAACAAACAACTGGTTTACCACTTTGGCTTAATGCGGTATACAAAAAACGTAAACATGAACTAGACATACATTTGAAACGCTTCTGGTAACTTTGTTGTTGTTGGTGGTGTACGAATTTCAAAAACCTCAATATACACGTATTTTTAGTGTTTCCCGTTTTTACGGAAGACCAAAGTGTTTATCATTGAACTGAGAAGTTATGTTTAGTTTTCGAAGGTCGTTTCAATAGCCTCATTCCTTTCAAGGCGTGCACATTGTAGGGTCTTTACCAGTAGGTATAAGGTAAATTTTCAAACACCTGCATGTCTGATGCAGATGTAATAATATTTTTGTATAGAAGCTAAGGGTGGGAGCATTTCTAACCCTGGATGGGAGCAATGTGCATATTGGGGTAAATCGGTGTGCTTAATCCTTCTGGATCAAGACTTTTCAGAGTACATGTGCAATGCAACCAGAACGCATGATGAAGAAAGTCGTAGATGGTTAGCTTATTCGAAGGGTGTGTCAGATGTTTGAGTTAGAAAGAAACAGGACATTAAGGAAATTAAAGATGTGGCTTAGAAAGAATGTTTGAATTGAAGAAACAGGGATTATTAAAGTAAGATGTGACAGAAAGAATGTTTTAGGTTGAAGAACAGGGACATTAAAAATTAAAGATGTAGCTTAGAAAGAATGTTTGAATTGAAAAACAGGGACATTAAAAGAAATTAAAGATGTGGCTTAGAAAGAATGTTTACAGGTTGAAGAAACAGGGACATTAAAAGAAGTAATGATGTAAGCAGAAGAACAACAACGTTGATGTAGTAAATTTACTACATTATGAGGCAGGAGGAGGCTTCAAAATTTGAAAAATAAGCCGGTGGAAGAAACATTATCTGTGAAACCTCATCCTAGTTGTGTTAGAAGCAAATATTTGCGTGAAGTTAGAGAAATACGTCGACAAAGTTATGACATGTTATTATTTAGACGAAACATGGATTAAGTACTCCACCGCAATAAAAAGACAGCGGTCATTAGATGGAACGATTAAATTATTGCCAAGTGGCAAGGGCAGCGTTTTATAATTGCACATCAGGCGGTAGACAAAATAGGCTGTTGAAGATGCTGCTCTATTTGTTTCTAAGTCGACCGATAATCAGGACTGCCACACAGAAATGAACAGTCATATATTTAGAGAGGATTAGAAACCTATACTTTAAACACATTAGATAGGCCTTCTTGTCTATGATAATAGACAATACATCATATCACAAATGTAGTGACACAAGAAGGCAAAGTTCCGAAGTCGTCTAGTAAAATATTATAATACAGATGTTTACTTAGTTGTCATCAATGTACACATCGGTCCTTTTTCGAACCATACAATCATCCTAACCCTCTTACCTTGACAGTGTATCTGAAGTGAAGGTACAAGTTGAAGTAAAGCCATTTCTTTTGTAAGATTTCCACTCGTGAACGATGTGGATACACCTATGACTTATCAAAGTATTGCTGTTATGTGCTGTAAATTCTATTTTGTGCTTTACTAAAATAAGTAGATAGTCAAGGTCAAAAGAAAATCGCCTCTTCAGTAAAACAGCAGTACCTTCATAAATTTAAATTATATATTCGTAATATCATTGGAAATCAGACACCACATATTAAAATTACGTTGTATTTCATGCAGGGATATTGAGATATTAGAAGAAGTTTGTGAACTTGCAGATTTTAGTACATTATATCTGAGCATCATTCTGGAATATTGTCATAATCTTCATAAAACAAACTATCATCAGAGACAGAACATAGTTTTTAAGTAAAAATCACATATCTTCAGAAGTCGTAAGTAGCAGACCTATGAACTCACTACCGAACAGATGTTAACCAGAAAAATAAAACATTTTTAAGAAGGCGGGATTCTAAGGACTTCGAACTGACCCTGTACAATACAGTCATGTGATGAATTTTCTGAAATATGCACTAGAGTGTAAGACTTGAATAGTAAAGTATTGTAAATAATAAAATGGTTATAATTTATAATTAAATATTGTAAGTGATATATCATTTTCAGAAGTAAAGTTATTCAGAGTTAGAGCTTATATGTATGTGGCCCTTTCATCTTACAGACAGCCAGTGTAGATGTTTACTGTAACTTAACTTCTGAGTTTCCTTTTCTCTCTCTTGATAAATTCAGCTCATTACATAAGTCTCTTCTCAAGGCTCTGCGCCCACTGTGGTGGCTTTCCACACAACTCTGTCATCAGTCCCTCCATGTGCTGGGACCTATAGAAAGTTTTCCATTGAGAACTGCAGACATCTTTATATCTAGGCAGTGTTCTGCCTGGTGCCTCTTCCTCGAAAGTTCACAGAACAACATTTGTTTTGGTATGCGATAAGTTCCCATTCTTCTCACATGTCCCAACCATCTTAGTCGTCTACTGCTAGGCATGCCATGATGGAAGAATTGCGCGTTGATACGTCAGGGTTCAGTTATCTTGTCCTTTGATGTTCATAATCTTGCAGGAGACATGAAGGTGAAGATGTTAAGTCTCCTCTCGTGTCTTGTATAGGCTGTCCATGTTTCTGAGCCATATAGTAAAGAACTAATTACAGGCTCGATATATTTGAGTCTTCGTCTGCAATGTCAATTTACATTTGTCCCACGCTCCTTTGTTGAAGTATGCCGAATGTAGTAGCCACCTCCACTATACAGGCGTTGATTTCTTCATCAAGAAGGCAACAGTGACCGTGGATCCAAGATAGCAGAAATTTTGCTGGTGTTGGTTGGTTTGTCATTTAGAGTGAGTATTTGATGTCTTACCTCCTGACATAATACAACTGTTTGGAGACACTTGTTGTCGAAGGAGTCGCATGCCTTTGTCAAAATTATTTGGGCTTTGCAGTGTAGTCTCACTGTGAACGACTAAGAGCAGGTTGAAGATATATTGTATATTGCTATAATGCTTATACATATGCTATATATTGCTAATGATCAAATGTATTATATAGGTGAATTATAGTGCTTAATAAGTTGAATTATAGGTGATTTCATATATTTATGTGACTTTGTGCAACGATTGATATTGGCAGCTGGTGAACGGCCACAAAGTAGGACGTGGTACACTATAATTGGCATTCAATATTAGGACATGAGCATTGTAAGTATGTGTAGTAATGACACATGGTGCAATGTTAAAACGTTTGACAGTTGAAACTGTGTAAAGATAGAATATGAATGAGCGGCAGTACGACGCCAGATTGCAATGTTAAAACGTTTGACAGTTGAAACTGTGTAAAGATAAATATGAGCAGCAGTGTGACATGGTGCAATGCTTCTGGAAGCGTTTGACGATTGGAAACTGTGTAAGATAAATATGAGCAGCAGTGTGACATGGTGCAATGTTAAAACGTTGTCAGTTGAAACTGTCTACAAAGATAATATAGTAGCTGTGACATGGTGCAATATTAAACGTTTGGTGATTAGAAACTGTAAGATAAATATCAGCAGCAGTGTGACACGGGTGCAATTTAAAACGTTTAACAGTTGGAAACTATGTAAAGATAAATATGAGCAAACGCAGTGTGACATGGTACCAATGTTAAAACGTTGGCAATTTGGAAACTGTATAGAATGAAATGAGCAACTTGATGTGACATGGTAATGTTAAAACGTTTGACAGTTGTTGAAACTGTCTAAGATAATAAAGCTTGTGGTGTGACATAATTTACCGTATTGAAACGTTTGACAGTTTGAAACTGTGTAAGATAAATATGAGCAGCAATTGTGACATGGTGCGCAATGTTAAAACGTTTGACAGTTGGAAACTGTCTAAGATAAATATGAGCAGCAGTGTGACATGGTGCAATGTTTCGTTTGACAGTTGGAAACTGTGTAGATAAATATATGAGCAGCAGTGTGACATGGTGCAATGTTAAAACGTTTGACAGTTGGAAACTGTCTAAGATAAATATGAGCAGCAGTGGGGTGTGGTGTAGGCCAGTAGAACGGCTGCATGCGTTGAATTGAGATACTATGCTCTAATTGGGGTAAACAAAATGCAACATGAAAGAGATATAGAATATGATATTTGTTTGTGATTTGGTGTATTAATGTCTTTAAGTCCGGCATACATTTATAACATTGTACTTGTCGTGCGGGTGTAGATCGTCCACTTTATGATGTACTGGGACAGATGTCAATTTTTAACTACGCAGGAAAGGATTAATTATCCTTGAAGCTCACTATGAGGTAGCTTGAATTATTTGCTCTACCGTTAATCTGTTTGAAATATGTATAGATACAATCAGATCATACTGGTTTATCAGTTTCATTAGCTTTGGTATCTCTACAGAAGTCACGACTAGTAACAATTGCTATAACAAAGAGAGACAAATGCAGACTTGCTGAGCTTACTCAGAAAACGATTATTGAATTCAAACAGACGATTGGAAAGGCTAAGGGTTAAAAAATGACGTCATATAGACACAATCTGAATATGTCTTTACTCAGAAGGAGGCGAGAAAAGTTGAACTCAGTTATATAGTTGATATAGTGTGATTTACTGTTGATCAAATACAAAGTGGATAGAGTGTGTTGTATGATCAAATACCAAACTGAGTAAAATATTTTATAATCTTTTGAAAATATTGAAGCTTTAGAATGAAAAGTACAGACTGAATGCTGCGTTTTCAATCAAATTAAATACAAACTGGACGAAGGTTTGATATTTAAACAGACATGTCATACGACAATCATTTTTTAATTTTATATTGTATGCATAAAAGCCTTTGATAGTCTCCACATAATCTCTCTGTGGAATATTCTGAGATGCTATGGAATACCAGACAAAATAATAAACATTATTAAGAGCTCTTTTGATGGTTCACAGTGTGCAGTTCCGCACTGATGGTGGACCTCAGCGACTGGTTTATAGTTGAAACCAGGTAAAAATGAGCTGTATTCTATCTCCGCTATTGTTTGGGTAATATTGACTGGAAAGATACACGAAAATGTTGCAGAATGGCTTATCGATTAGGTAGAAAATAGTCAACTAGAAGATTTGGATTTTAGATGATATTGCCTTGTTGTAAAAACAGCAGATATGCAAGAAAAACAGACAACTTGTCATCTATAGCATCAAAAGTTGGACTGCAGATAAACTATGAAAAAACAAATATAATGAAGACACCTATGGCAAATAATGCAGATATCACACTGGGATCTAAAATGATAAAAATAACAGAGCAGTTCACCTGTTAGAACAGCAATTTTGATTACAGGAAATATTAAAATAAAAAAACAATTGGCAAAGCAACATCCCAGCTTTAAAGTCTAAATAAAATATGGAACTCAAATTTTCTTATTATTAAAACTAAATTACAATTTTCAATTCAAATAATTGTATCAATCTAATATATACATGAGTTGAAAAATGACTAAAAAGATATGAAAGCAAGTTGGTGCATTTAATAAAATGTCTGCGAAAAATAATAGAATATAAATGGAACGAGTCGGAGAAGTGATGAAATCAGAGACATGTCTGGTCAACCACTAGTGACAGCTGTTATAGAAGAGAAAGATTAGAATATGTTGGGCGGTGTTAATATATTTGAAGAAAATGATCAACGAATATCAAAGCAGGCATTGAAGTAGGATGCAGGTTCAAAGAAGAGAGGTCAGCCCTGAGAGACCTGAGCGAACTTTGCTGAGAGAGGCGAAATATCGGTCTTGTTTCATTCATGGAGATTGGGCAGGTTGCCCAGGATGAAGTGGTATGAAGAAATTACTTGCGGGCTATGTAACAATATAAAGATACGAGAGGAATTGTGTGTGTGTAGCATTCTTTATTTCCTTCACCACGGTAACCACTACCCAACAAAGTAAGATATAAGATAAATAAACAAGTATACGTTGGTTATTGTAACTTCAACTTATGTTCATTAACAGTGTTGCACAATAACAATGTAACATAATAATCTGCTCAGATCTCTGCAAAAGATAATCCAGGTTTACACCTATAATCAACAGCTCTTTGCTGTGCATTAGAACAGAACATGTCTGTGATTGGAATTTTCTTGTTGTAATTAGATCTAACTGAATGTGACCTTGAATAGTTCACATGTGTCCCCTGCCGAGTGTTTCTCAACAAATATTTTCTTTTGTCTAACTCTGTGTCTCTTTATATTTTGTGTTTGCGCTTGCTTGTTCTATAGTTTATGTAGTTCAGTGTATGTCGCTGTCCTATTTCTCATCTAGTTCACTTGCTGTATGTTTGTTTTTGTTCCAGTGTATGTCTGCTGTCTATTTTCTCATCGAGTTCACCTATTTGTATGTTTGTTTTGTTCAGTGTATGTCTCGCTGTCCTATTTTCTCATCTAGTTCACCTGTTTATATGTTTTGTTTTGTTCAGTGTATGTCCTTTGTCCTATTTTCTCATCTAGTTCACCTGTTTATATGTTGTTTTGTTCATTCTTATGTCTCAACTGTCCTATTTTCTCCTCTATAGTTCACCTGTTGTATGTTGTTTTGTTCAGTGTATGTCTCATAATCTATTTTTCTCATCAAGTTCATATTGTACATGTTTGTTTTGTTCAGTGTATGTCTCGCTGTCCTATTTTCTCATCTAGTTCACCTGTTTCATCTTTGTTTATTCAGTATATGTCTCCTTGTCCTATTTTCTCATCTAGTTCACCTGTTTATATGTTTGTTTGTTTGTTGTATTGTCTCTTTCTCCCTATTTTTCTCCTCCTAGTTCACCTGTTGTATGTTTTGTTTTTTGTTCAGTGTATCTCGCAGTCTGTTTTCTCATCTAGTTCACCTGTTTTATATGTTTGTTTTGTTCAGTGTATGTCTCCTTTGTCTATTTGTTCTCATCTAGTTCTATGTATTATGTTTGTTTTGTTCAGTGTATGTCTCATAGTCCTATTTTCTCATCTAGATTACCTGCTATATGTTTGTTTTATTCATTGTATGTCCTCTTTGTCTATTTTTCTATATCTAGTTCACCTGCTGTACGTTTTATTTCAGTCAGTGTAAATCTCGATGTTCTTCTGTCTGATCTAGTCCACCTGTATATATTTGTTTTTTGGTCGTACAAATCTCGATATTCTTCTGTCTCAGTCTAGTCACCTGTTTATATATTTGTTTTGGTCCCTACGGTGAAAATCTCTGATGTTCTTGTGTGAGTCTGATTTCACCTGTTGTATGTTTGTTTTGTTCAGTGTATGTCTCGCAGTCCTATTTTCTCATCTAGTTCACCTGTTTATATGTTTTGTTTTGTTCAGTGCCTTAATCTCCTTTGTCCTATTTTTCTCATCTAGTTCACCTGCTATATGTTTATTTTTGTTCCAGTGTATGTCTCACCAGTCCCTATTTTCTCATCTGATTACCTGCTATATGTTTTGTTTTGTTCATTGTATGTCTCCTTTGTCCTATTTTCTCTCAGTTTCTACTTACTGCACCTTTACGTTTGTTTTGGGTGATGTAAATCTCGATGTTCTTCTTATCTGATCTATGTACCTGCACTATGTTTGTTTTGGTCGGTCTGCACCAATCTCAGTGTTCTTCTGTCAGTCTAGTCCACCTGCTATATGTTGTTTTGTCATTTGTAAATCTCCCTAAAGTGTTCTTCTGTCTGATCTAATTACCCTTGCTATATGTTTGAAGTTTCGTCTGATACGAAATATCGATGTTATTCTGTCTGATATAGTCCACCTCTGAATACTGGTTTTTATAGAAGACTATGACATGTAGACTAGTCGAATATATAACAACAATGCGATATGGCAGCATAATATAAAAATATGGAACCATTGTTTGAAATGTTACATGGTTTATATTGAGCTAAACATCCAATCGTTTATCTCTCAAAATGTTTCTAGAACTTCTATTCAAACTCACATGACAGTTCACTGGTCAGGATCGTCGGTTAACGTCATGTCTATGTGTGTGAATATTGTGTTGTGTATGTACTTTGCTAATAAATGAATGATCTTGTGCTCTAAATATGTACACTATATTTTGCATTCGGAATAGATTTTGTGCAGAACTAATTGACACACAACCTTAGTGATTAATAGAACGAGGAAATATTTTGAGCCTGACCTACTGCCCTCATTAACTTTGCTTGCATCTTATGGATCAAAGCACGACTCTCTCTCCTCCTAATTCTCCAACTCACTACTTCCACAAGACGTTAGGCCCGTTCATATTCACGAGCCTTTTTGACCACTCCGGATTGTTTTGACTGTTGCTTGGATTGTGTTGAAATGAGTCCCAACAATGTCTAGATCTCAGGTATGTTGTATTTTAATATTGTATAACTTTCATCTTTCTCATATATATGGTACATTTCATATTGTGTAACTTTCATCTCTCATATGTATAGTACATTTCATCTTGTATAACTTTCATCTTTCTGATATATATTTAGTACATTTCATATTGTACAACTTTCACATGCTCTCCTTATGTATAGTACATTTCTGTATTGTATAACTTTTCATCTTTCTTGTAATGTATAATTACCTTTAAATCTTGTATAACTATCATCTTTCTCATATGTATAGGTACATTTTCATATTATATAACTTTCATCTTTCTCATATGTATGTTACATTTCATATTGTATAACTTTCATCTTTCTCATATGTATAGTACATTTCATATTATTTGTGTCACATCTTTCTCATCTTATGGTGGAATTTCACTGTTGTATAACTTTCACATCTTTCTCATATGTATAGGCTACATTTCATCTTGTATAACTTTCATCTTTCTCATTATATATAGTACATTCATATTAATATACTTTCATCTTTCTCATATGTATATTTTATTTTCATCTGTATAACATTCATCTTTCTCATGTGTATAGTATTTCATCTTGTATAACTTTCATCTTTCTTATATGTATGTACTATTTCATATTGTATAACTTTCATCTTTCTCATATGTATAATTTTTATTTCATATTGTATATTTCATCTTTCTTATATGTATAGTACATTTCATATTGTATAACTTTCATCTTTCTCGTATGTATAGTACATTTCATATTGTATAACTTTCATCTTTCTTATATGTATAGTACATTTTATATTGTATAACTTTCATCTTTCTTATATGGTATTTCATCTTGTATAACCACTCATCTTTCTCATTATGTATAGTACATTTCATATTGTATAACTTTCATCTTTCTTATATGTATAATTTACACATTTCATATTATATAACTTTCATCTTTCTTATATGTATAGTACAGTATGTATTGTACATAACTTTCTTTTTCTTATATGTATGTTACATTTCATATTGTATACTTTCATCTTTCTTATATGTATAGTACATTTCATGTATAACTTTCATCTTTTTCTCATATGTATAGTACATTTCATCATATACCTTTTACTGTAAACTATCTCTGTAATAAAATATTCGTGTATCTTGTATCCCATAGCTGAATGTCTTGGGACTCTGAAGTTCTCCGAGATGAAGCTGGTAACAATCTTCCTGGTAATAATTACAGACCTATTCAGAAATCAACATTAACATGTTTAAATTTCTGAATTATATCAATCTAGCGTCATCTAATTAAGATGTAATAGTGTTATCTAGAAATAATTCAGTCGTATTGAGATATGAAGTAAGATGTATAGTGTTTATCTGAAATAATTCGAGTCGTGAATGTAAGTCAGGTGCTTATTAGTATTTGTCAAGTATGTTAAATTTAATGTGTTCTAAAGTAATTCAATCTTCATTTTGCAATGTTTCTGAAACTGAATTTCTTGGAATACATAGGAACGTTTCTGATGATGTCAATACTTTAGTGTTTTTGTGTTCAAAAGTGTGTGTACTCTTCCAGTCCCCATTGTTTTTTTTCTTCTACAGTGGGTGTTTATTTATTTCCTCATGTGATGATACAAAAAACATTTTTTTGTTCCTTATTTAGTTCTCGTAATGTGGTGTATGATGCTGGGTAACATGCAGCTGATCCATATTCCAGAAGTGGTTGTATTCTCTACTGGTAATCAAAGCAAGTATTTTCTGGTGGTCTCCTTGTGATCCCTCAAAGTTTCTCATGATGGTTAGCTTCTATTGTTTAACATTTGCTGTTTTTTGTTTGTATGGACTAAACACGTAGCAATAAAGTAATATAGATTTGCAAAGTATCAAAAAAATACAAAAAACATTTCAAACAAAAGGATGTTTGAAGAACATAGAAATGAAGTGAAGAAATGCAGACTTCTATATGCCAGATATTCTTTCTTCTTCTCTTCGAGACGTCCGCTGTTAATTCAGGCGACAAATCATGACGCTGGTTTGCATTTTGACTGTTTTTGCGTGAGATCTTATTACCCTTCTATATGTGTCCTCAATCACACGTACAGCCTCGCTACTTCAGAGGGACTGAATCTTAGACCCAATGGGACCTGCTGCTTTGCATAGGCTGGGGCCAGCAAAACTGATGGGAGAACCCAGTAAACGCTGGCTGAAACGACAAAGTCCTGAAGGATAAGCACTATAGCTCCTAATGACGATGAACGATGCGGCGTAAAATTACGTTCTTGGCAAAGGTTGTTTTTTTATCACAATAAGAATGATCAAAAAGCCAAAAGAATGATCGCGGGAGAGAGAGAGAAAGAGAGAGAGATCCTCCCAAATGTAATCGTTGGGAAAACCCGTTGTCCGTGAAATTTTTTGCCTTGAGTCCTCAATTGGTACCTTTTTACGGCAAGAGTTAATTAGTGAACTGCAACTTTCATCGGATTTCCCGCCTTTGGTGAGGTCGTTCCGTACGCATCGTATGATAAACACTCTTTAATGATCTTTTAGTGCAGTAAATTTGGGCTTGGATCTATGCCAAAAAAGTATTATTTACTTTGCGCTGAATGGGTGAGGTCCCGGTTTAGGAGCAGTCTCGATAATCTAGGCAGTCACTGAACTGTCATCTTCTTGTATTCATTGCTCCCATACGATCATTTTTCGCCTGTATTTGGGTTTTATGATCTTCACCAACGAGTATGTTTACAATATGCGCTCTTTCTGACTATATGAGTCGTTCCGGGTTAGGAACATACTCATAATGGAGACGTGTGTGCGGGTTTAAACAAGATCATATGTTCGGTATGCTTACCTTTATATGATCTGAGCCATTGTGTTTCACTTCATCTTACTCCGTACAGGATGATCGGTGTCAAAAGTATTGTCCTTGCCAATGTTTGGGTTAGCACAGTCAAGCCTTTGCATTATCGGCCTTACTTTTCTATCCACGGTGAGTTCCTGAGTAGACGTGTTCTCAGCCGTTTCGGGCACGTGTCGGCACTTTAAAATTTGCAAGGTTTACTCTGCTTTTCCTGTCCCGATAAACACAGACTGGGCTGCGCTACATATATTCTAGAGGGTCGTTTCAATAGGCGCTAACAACGCAATTGAAATTTTGCGCTCGCCAACATCTCCCACCGCAGTTCTTCCGAAGATGTTAGTTGTTAATGCAACAGTACACTGCCCGGTTGTTCTAGGGAGGTCAGTTTTATTAGGCACTAAAACACAGCATAAGGATTTGCGCTCGGCCAACTTTACCCAATACGTTTATCTGCGCTTGGCCTCTTGCACGGAGTTTACTACAATAGTCCCATGTATCGTCACGATGCGTTACAATGTTTTTCAGAGACACTTGCCGAGACCTTTGTTTTGTGTTATGGATTCAAGCCTCTGCTGGACTTTCTAGTTTTCCCTGCTCATTTGGGTTGTCCGCTCACTCACCCCTACGTTTGGCACGCCTTCCTGTCGCTCACATCACCAGCACCTTGCGTGTCTGCCCCTGTCTTGGCTCACCTGTATATCGTCCGTAGGCGTGTCGCTCCACTTTGGTGTCTGCACCACATGTTTATCAGGTTTCACTGTCTCACATTTACTGTGCCTCGAGACTGCTATGACACGCAGCCCGACTTGGGCTCAGGGCTCCAAGTTCACCACAGTGTATCCACGTCTGCTCTGATGCACTTCTCATCGCTTCATGTTTATTTGCACAGCCTGCCATGCGCCGGGAAACTGATAATTGTGGTGCGACCGTTGACTTGTTACACATTTCGTGCGTATGGGCTATGCCCATAGTTACAATGTTTTATGCGGTCATTTACTCCGGGGGTGTTAGCATTCGTTTGTTGACGACTCGTACATTGTTGTTTTCTATGTTTCATCAAATATTCGGGCAGCTTTTATCTGGAGATGCGTGCATTCTGTTCATTAATTTGTACCTGCAATGCTTTTCCGTGTTTGCACTACTACACTACATGTAGCTCTCTCGATCCTACCCGCTTAGCGAGATACGAACCAATGTATGTTACCAGGGTCACCATGTGGAGGTGGGTTAGGACCTTGATTAGTATCAGCTCAATAATAATGGCGCAGCGTTGTCCCTATTAGCCATTACCCTATATGCCAGATATAACATATACAGTTAGATAATAAATGTGTAATTTCCCTAAACTAAAAATGATGTGACTGAAACCGTTATTAATTAAAATAATAGCCCAGTCAGCTCACTGGCCACATACATTTCTCATTTATACAGCGTAGTACGCCTTTCTCTGGTATTATCAAGCATATAGTTCAACGTCTCACTGGCTGTTATATTTGATACATTCATTTGTTAATAATAAACACCAAGTTTGCGGATATAAGTATTGTTCACATCACCATATATATATATATGTATATTACATAGAAGCACATTTTATTACTGTAGTTCTTTATAAATAGGCACCAAAAGTTGACTTTAAATGTTATTGTCATTCACAGATCAGTATGGTTTAATCAGTGATGTCATCAGAGTAGATGTGAAAAAATTAAAACCGATTTCACTTCTAATTAGCTACAGAGCATATAAAATATCAACCAGATCACAGTTCAATGAAACTTCAGTATCTGATTCCAGCGATCAGTGTGTGTACCATCTCTATAACGTCAATTAACATCATCTAGCAGCTGGTTGTCATAAGGAAGCTGTCAGATTTATTCTATAGTTCGTTCCAAAATTGGTGATAACATTAAGGTTCAATTTGCAATTTACTATTGATCATACCAGTGATTATTTGACAAGCAGTTGTAGCATTCACGACCTTACGAATATATGTTTAACTAATTCAGTAGTAGTTATTGATGCAAAACCGTTTTTTGTTATATAATTTTGCATAAAAAACAACAAAAAGATCATAAAGTTTATATATATATATATATATATATATATATATATATATATATATATATATATATATATATATATATATATATATATATATATATATATTTACAGTAATTCACAAAATGATGCCGAATGATTGCAAAGGATTCCTATTACGTATTAAAAAAAGAAAGTCACATAGTGAACAAAGATACCTTCCACTTCTATAATGAAAGTATAATGTTGTACATAGCCAATGACAGTCGGTAGAAATGATTAATTTAAGGGGTTTCCCTGATTTTGACGTGAAAAATTGCATGTGGAACACGGAAATGTTAGTTATAGACAAACTTACAATCGTACTGTAAAATGACGACAAGTATACTATATCAACATCCTGAATTTTCTTAATCAAATAATAAAAATATTACAGAAATAAAGGTTTGGGGCAAAAATACTTTTGATCGTCACCGTTACCTATATAAAAAGAAAAATAAAAATGTCTGTCAAGTGGATGATTTTATATCGGTCGGTAACGAGATCATGAATTTGGAACGAACTATAGTAATGTATTTATTTATATGCAGTTTTTGGGAGAGCTTTACAATAAACTTCAGTGTTTGAAGTTTTGTTATATGTTTTCTTTTTTATCATCTCGATACATCTTGAAAGTGTTTGGATTATTGAAAGGTATGAAACTGTAGTTAAAACATCACGTGTCATCAAACAGCTTATCGTCAGCAGAACTTTGTCATCCTAACACTTTTCAAGTTGTTTCTTATATGCCGATTATCTGCATCTGCAGACGTCATGCTCAAATCATCAGTCACATCCTAAACCAAATTCTTCGGGGTTTTTCCTTTATTACTTGTTTGCAGAGAACTACTACTATATTATTGGTGTCCCCCTTATGCAGGGGCATACCGACAACAGAGGAGTTGTAGTTTAGATCCTCAGTGTTTTTGTGGCAGGAAACCTGGTCCGAACCACTCCGGTGTAGAAATATCTGGTCTGGGTCGCCCCTCGGAACTTTTACTGCATATGTGACAACCAGTAAGTTGACTGGAACTATTAAGGCATTGTGACAACTAGTAAGTTCGAGAAGTTTGATCCCCCAAGTGTTATCTGTGTGTGTAGACAGTAGTGATAATGAGATTGTAAAATCACAAGAAATACCGGCAGAAAACATAGCCTGCAGGGTAAGATATGTATTTATTCAGTGAGTTATTTCAACTATAGTGTTTCAAAACGTTCGGTCAACGATTGCCCCAAATTTCCTATTCATTGCATGGATGAACGTGATTTTTGCATGTGGTGTTGTATTTCCGATGTCCCAACGATTGTCTAAAATTCAATGTTGCATGTAGTGTACTTTTGCAACGGCGAATTCTTGATTTTTTCAAACCTAGTAATTATCTGGTGTGGAAGAAAATAATTTACCGTAAATTTAAAAATCCATATTTTCGGCATAGGCGTATGTACAATTGAATTTTGGATGGTGAGATAACTCATATTATATAATCATATAAAGTGTTTACTCACTTTGATGAGCTTCAATTTGAAATACACCTATGCTCTGAAAAAACAAACGGTAAATTGTAACTGAATACACCGGAAGGATCATTATACATTTTTTAAGGCGATAAAGCGATTAAATCGAAAACCACGGGGGAAAAAGGGCAAGTCGTGGAACTTGCAACATCTCACAAATATGAAGGGGTAATATTTCCCATTATATCTTTGGGCCCAAGGAGATGGTAACTTTATATCTTTACATAAAAAAATTTTTTAAACCATACGTTTGTTTTGAGAAAAATATCAACCTGGGTTGACGATCTTTGATCATATGCAAGTTACAACAATTACGGTCAGGGTTGAGAGATATTAAATTTTCCTGGAAAATCAATTTAAACACTATAGCAACATATATTCCAGTTGGCGAGCCCTAGCAACATCATCACCTATGGTATGCTGCTAGCAACATACCTCAACCCTTAATCAATGCCTTTATTTCACTCAATGCCTTATTTCACTCAATGCCTACCCAATACCTTATTTCACTCAATGCCTTATATCACTCAATGCCTTATTTCATTCAATGTCTTATTTCACTCAATGTCTTAATCAATGCCTTATTTCACCAATGCCTTTTCACTCAATACCTTAATAAATGCCTTATTTCTCTCAGTCCCCTTATTTCACCAATGCTATTTCACTAATGCTAATCAATGCCTTATTTCACTCAATGCCTTATTTCACTCAATGCCTTATTTCACTCAATGCCATTTCATCAATGCCTTATTTCACTCAATGCCTTATTTCAATTAATACTTTATAACATTATTTCAGTCTTTGTTTGTACTCGAAATGAACTATTAATAGTAACGAAAAAATGTCTAAACTTGTTAATAAAATACAATGTATCGTTGACTACTGTCACTTCACATGTCTCACCCACATTCCTGTCAATTCACATTTCTGCCCCATGTGCAGGTAGGATGACCAACTCTTTCCTCCCCAAATGGAACACCGAGTGGGGAATTTGAACACAAACCATTGACCATGGAATCCAAATGTTAAGACAAGAGGGAGTTTAATATCTTTAGCGTTAATATCTGTTCTTTGTTTGTATTTCTATTACATGCCTTCCCTACAGTACGTGTTGAATTTTCTTCGGTCTTATATCTGGTTTCCCTTTAGCCTCCTGCCGACTGATTTGCGTCTGACTGTCATTAGTTATGCTATGGTTACTTTAAAAACTCGTTTCTGTTCTCATCGTAATTTTCTTTACGTGTCGGACTTAGGGTTTTTCCCCAAAAGGCTTTGTTACTCTTCACCCCGAGTTTGTTATCCCGGGAGCAGCAATGTTACAGAAGCGAAACCAAATGTCGCTACAACGTATCGTTGTTATTGCTTCTAACCATTCTCATTTTCACTGACTTGGACTCCTCACAGCCCCTACTTCTACAGGTTTACAACTTCACTTAGCAATATGCTCTTTACCCTTATTCGTTATTATCCATGTTCTTAACAGACAACTACATGAATTTATGTGCACCATCACCAACAAAACTTAACCTTCTTCTCCTGTACCTTCATACTCCTTCCAATTGTCCACTACGATCTTCCCCCCCACACAGGTGGTTTGCATCCTCCAGACCTTCCCTTATCGGAAAAAGGAAATATGTTTTAAGAAAGGGTCTCAAGTTTGTTCCTCCGACCCACCATTGACCACTACTCTACTCTTCAAGATGTGCACCGTTTTCACGCTGACGCTGACGCTCACGTGGCTTACGGCTGAAATTTCATTTTCGGAACCAGGTTGACACTGCCCAATGTCAGACACGAGTATGTTCCAAAATTCTACTCAAAACATGATTAACACCCAACCCGGTCTCAACGCTCTTGATCTACATCAAGAATACTACACGATATTGACTGCTCCACCCAAACGCCTAGGCATTCTAACATGTCTCCGTCCGAGTTTCGTGCTCTATCACACCTCCGTCGACGTGATGACATTGTTATCAAACCCGCAGATAAAGGCGGTGCAAAGTGGTATGGAGCAAAGAACTATCCCTTCAGGAAGGCGCAAAATTACTTGACACCCAATTCTATAAAACTAGTTCTTCTGATGTCACACTATCTAACAATAGAAAGCCCGTACAGAATTAAGAAATTAATTGCCTCTAACGACCTTCCTACCGGCGCATCATCACTTTGTTCATCGATAGCTGTTTAGGAAAACTCGCCTTTATATGCTCCCAAAATTCATAAACTGAACAATCCCGGTGGGCCCATCGTTTCGCTTGTTTGTCCTACGGAACATATCTCCGAATTTTTTGATAGTATCTTCAATCCTATAGTCACCACACTACCTTCATTCTTGAAAGATACGAACCACCCCTTTGTCTGTTTTTTCGTCTATTGAGTTGTTCCCTGCAGGACTTACCGTCTCTTCCTCCTTGATGTGGCTCATTGTACACCTCCATACCTCATTCCGACGGACTTCAGCTTTTAGTTTTTTCTCGACAGGAGAACCTACCCACTTGTCCCCACCTCGGCTCCCCTTCGTCTTGCAGAACTAGTACTAACCCCAACCCTTTTCAGTTCAATGACCAGTTCTTTGAGCAGACGTGGGGCCCATGGGTCCCAAAATGGACCAGTTATGCTTTTATTCATGGTCATCTTGAGCACTAGTATGTAATTCCTATGATGGCCCTTTCCGTCTGTGATCATAGATACATTGATGATTGTATTGGCATTACCAATGCCTGAAGCGATTTGTCACCTTCATTAATTTCATTAATGTCTTCAACCCGGCTATTCGGTTTACATCAATCTCTACCACTTGTGTCAACTTTTTTGACATCACTATCACTATCAGCCTATCCACCATCACTACATCAGTTTACTACGCTCACGATGCAATAGTTTTCTCTTTATACCCTTCCCATTCCCAGGCTTGTGGGATTCTTTCCCATCTCTCCAACTTTGGCCTTCGTCGCCTCTGAGAGGGGACGACGATTTTCTGATAGAGCTCACGAGATGCTGGATTTCTTTTCAAGCGTTTATCCCCGGGATAAGGTTCTTGCTCTGCATGCGGCACGTTCAACAAATTCTCGCCAGGAGGCTCCTCAACCAGCATAGAATTTCCAATTGACAAGGTGAAACTTCCTTAATTTTCCCACCTTTGTTCCCTTGTGAAAAAGTCTTATTCCGTCATCTCTCCATTCTTCAGTCTGATCCGAGAACGTTCAATTTTTCAACACACCCTTTTGGTGGCGAAACAGACGGACAGAAGCCAAGGATATGTTGGTTCACATCGCCTCTGCCAAATATCCAGAGTCTTTTTGGCACCATCCAGGGGCCGTCGCGCTGCAACATTTCTATGTATACAGACCCGCACGGTGTTTTTTCCAGCCACGTTCGTTTTTGGGAAGACAGTTTCAATGAGCCCCTGTAATATTTTTCTGCCATTCTGCAAGCAGTGCAACAAGGCCTATTGGGGAAACCCGGGAGACTCAGGACCGTTTCCCCCCCAACACTTGCGCGATACGCCAATGCTCTGTGACCCTGTAGCTACCCATTTATGATACGGCATTCGAGCTTGCGATGTCCAGGTCACAGCCATCCGATCATGTTCTCTGATGATCGTAGTCGATTTGCCTGGAAAATCGGTTGATTTCTTTGTATGGTACCTTGACCACGCGGGCTCAAGTATTACATTCTTATGCTTCTAGTACTTTCTCTGCATGTTTTTGTACTCTATATGGGTATATGTTGAATGTATTCAAGTTATATATTTACTAGATGTTTCATTTTTTCTTTTCCGTTCTATTTCTAGTTTTTATGTGTATGTTTTGTGTTACATTTATTTCGTTATCCGTTTTTATTCCAGCTTTTCCTTAGATACGTTTGTATTTGGTCGTCCATTTGTGTTTCTTTTTAAATTTTGTCACTCCTGTTTGTTCGTTTGCTTGATAAAGGCCTTGTTGGGTCGAAACGTTGCTGTTTATCGTCACTGTTTCTGTTTTTGTAAAACTAAAAGTATTTTTGTTTGTACGTGTTTCTATTTTACCAAGTTTTACTGCAATCTTCCCCCTATTTCAACATTTTTACAAATCGCTTGAAGTAGAACTATATATATTTTTCGATAATTGTATAGATATCTTTGTAAGTTATCTATAGGCATGATATAACAATAAGCGCCCTGTTCTTATGTAGAAATTGCGCACCTCGGCTTATATTAGTTTTATTACAGAAACAGAATACAGGCTTGGTGTCAAAAATATGCTTTAAAACATTTGTGTTTCATTTTAATTTTGTCACTCCTGTTTGTTCGTTTGCTTGATAAAGGCCTTTGTTGGTCGAAACGTTGCTGATTTGTCATTGTTTTGTAATTTGTAAACACAGTACTTTGAATTACGTGTTTTGCAATCAAATATTTTTACTGAGTTCCATATATATATACAAAATTGCCGTTACGTTCAACAACGCAATTTTTGCACTATTATACTCTGTAGAGGGATGCTGTAATCGAATCAACTAAGCTGGTGTGTCCACGTGCCGATGAGCCGAATGACTGCGGCGATAGCCAGTCCTTAACGTGAAAGGGATTCTCTGCCTCGCAACGGAGTTCGTGCGTGAGGCGGGGTCCTTCGCAATTCTCAACAGTGTTTCAGATTCTAACGCTACAGAATCAGGGGATACGGACCAAGCAAGGTAGGCGGTAAAAGAGGGAAAAAATCGGGTGCAGGGAAAAATATATTGAAGTGTGAGGGCTGGTCCGAAGAACGACGATCATGTACTGAATGTGCCCGCGTGAAGCAGAGACGACCCGGGCCTCGACAAACCCTATACGGTGCCGACATCGTTGCCCTACAAGAAACCAATCTAGGGAAGGACGTCCGGGAATTTCTGGTTTTCACTTTTTAATCAGACAGCATCTCGGACAGTCTATTCTTATTGGAATGACATGTCGGCATCTGAATGGACATGTCAATAGGGGGAAATGCACACCATGCAGGTACAGCATTTGGTACAGCCACATGTCCTTTGTCCTAGTTAATGTCTATGCTGCAATAGCAGGTCGATACACTGCAGTGGCAAAGTTTATTCGACCAGGACGAGAAGAACATCATCTTCTGTGGTGATTTCAACCAGGGGTAGACAGTAGGAAACAACCTCACCAACAAGCAGTGGGAGAGGGTTGGGAAAACGCGCTGTAACATCAGATCTGGTCTGTATAAATGATGGAGAGCAACTAGACTAGCTAGTCGACCAGGGGACTCCTGACAGTGTCATGATTGGGATTAGTGTCTCCACTCATTAGTGTCTGCCTTGTGTAAATGGGGGCGGCTTTAATCACGACAGTGATCACTGTCCATGCATGATCCAGGTCGAAAAACGCAGAACATGGGAGCACAAAGGTCGAGTGTACAGTTTTCAGTATGACACAGCAGGGTGTGATACTATAAGCAAAATCCGACGCAGTAAAATCAGAACATTGCAATAAACAGAGGCATCTGAAAATCCCCATTTGGGGGAATAACGAGGTCGCGGAAGCCTAGTGGATCAAGAGGCAGGCGGTTGGGTTTGGGCAAGGCCAGAAGGGCCACTAGCACATTACCTGCACTTACCAAGGGTCTGAAAAAAGACATGGAAGAGAAAACTGTGTCCTTCAAGACATGTGCAAATCTAAGAGTGTCGATGGGATGACATCTGCAGTGGGCTGTGCGCTGAGAAGTCCCCGTCGACGTTCTGGAGTTTTACCAGGGATGAATGGTACTGCAAGACGTAAATGCATCCAGGATTTCAAACACTGACTCGGCCTGGCAGGTCGACGAAATAAGTACATTCTCCTCAAACGCTATATCAGCAGACATACCACATGACGAGGCCGAAAGACTTACACAGGGGCCATAGAAGAGATTTGCAGCGCTGTTGTGTGGATGAAGAGATGGAATAACTGCGGAGGTCATCAGGACAACACTGAAACTTTGAAAGCACTTCGCCAGGGCCTGATGGCATTGGGTACAAGGATATTACAGATTTATCAACAGACGAATTGAGGAATTTATAAAAGAATTCAACGTCAGCATCCAGGATGGTGAGATCAGGGAGTGGCTTCATAGCACCTACACCATTGCCGAACCCAACAAAGATCACTCTCAGATAGCCGGCTCAGAATTATTGACTGCAAACACGACAGGCAAGCTTCTTGGAGAAAATCGTGCAGTCGACTGGCATGGGACCTTTAAAATCGCTATCCTCCCACCCACCCCGGAGGTTACAGATCTGGGAAAAAAACATGGTGCAACGCTGCGGTCTTCGCCTATGATGTCTTCGAAGGTTTCCCAGGATTGAACATGTGCAGCAATGGTGGACTTGGATGACGCATACAACAGAGTGCCCTAGATAATCTTTGCACCAGTTTTTCAAACTACAGGTGCACCTCTACATCCGATGGAAGCTGCGCTATTCCAAAGGAAGGTTGAACTGCGATTTGGGAGCTGGTTTATGAACTGGGACTGTACATTCCGATTGCCCAGGTTCTTCTCTTTCCTGTCTTATTCAATATATACAGGGGTCAATCACAGAAAAAACAACTGATGGCAGAGGTAGAACTCGTCATTTGCTGATGACATCCTAGTGTATAGAAAGGAAAGACAGGGGTGCATTGCCGGTGAGATACAGGGAACTCGACCGCATCACAGACTGGTGGGAATTTTCATGCAAAGTCAACCTAAAGCAGCAGTGACATGGTTCTCACTCCAATTACACGTTAACGCATGTACGCCTAGTGAAACTTCGGGTAGTGTTTTGCCCATAGATAAATCATGCATTTTTGGTGTGACATTTGACCGCAGTCTGTGTTTCGGGAAATATTGAGTTTGTCATTGTCAAGGCACGCAAAGGTTTGGCGGCAATGAGAGTCATGGCGGCTGTTAACATCGAGCAACGACTGCTTGTCATTCTGTATTGACATTGTCCTCCACCATTGAAAATGAATGACCATTCTTCACTGTCAGCAAAAAGCAAATTGAAAGACTTGGAGAATACAGAAAGAAGCTTGCGCATCATCCTCGGGTTTCACAAGAGATACACTTGTTGGCGATGAGGTTTTTCCTGGGTTTTCCGACCATGGGGATAGAGTCAAGATAGCCAGAGCACGTGCCTATTCCCAAAAAAAGTGCCAAAGGATCACCCAGACAAACAGCCCAGCGCCAGTGGTGGACATCGGTTTAAAACGGGGCAAGTCAAAGTTGGCGCGCACAGATACTGTTCAGCTGGTATGCGGGCTCAATAATATTGACTATGAGAAGAATGGATACCGATGCCTCCAATATACTGGGAAAACTTTTCAACCATCATTAAATTTGACAAAGGTTGCGAGAGGGGAAAACCCTGGGTTGAATGCGACGAAGCCATCATCGATGAAATTGAATGCAGACGACGTTGTGATTTACACGGATGGATCGGTAGTTCGTCACGAAAGTCTGCATGGCCCTTTTTCTGCAAGCTCATTGGGGGCAGAATGGTCAAGGAAGCCAGTGGGCATTCAGTATGACAACAAGCAGCATGACAATGGAGGTAATGGCGGTGACCAATGCACTACTTGCTAGAGTCACAAAACTCACCATGCGTGCATTTTGAGGACTCATTGAGTATGATCCGAAAGGTGGAGGCCGGTTTGGTGCGCAGGCAATGGGCTGAATCACTGCAGGCGTCACCTGAGAATTACACTTGTCTTTTTTTCAAAGGGGACATGGTGTTGGCAATGAGAGAGCAGACAGGCTTGGCTCTGGCGCTTTATCAGACGGCCAGTCAATGGACAGAGCTGAATCGTAAACACCCCAGAGCGTGCAGCAGAGAAGACCATCATCTAAACCAATCCATGTCAACTACTAATTTGAGAACTGGTTGAAGATTGGGTGACAAGAAAAAAACCGTACAACAGGTATCGAGTAGGCTCATCAATCAAAGAACTGGTAAGGCGGGCGCTGGACCCGATGGAGAATTGCGAAGGAGATGGAGCACTGGACATGTCCGAGGCAATGAAGATATTCCAAAATGAAAATGAAACTGAAGAATACACAGATTATTTGACACTAGACAGCACACCGGATGTAAACAAGAAACACGTTTTGCAGGGTGCGGGTAATTCAAGGGTTTCTAGACAAACATGGCAATGTATAGACCATCACATGCCAACACCGCTTTGAAACTGAAGGTAAAAAAATGACCATATTTATGATGCAATATTTGAAACTGGAGCAATGGATTTTTTGCATATAAACGGGTTAATGTGGGGTCAGAGATATCAACTGCAAAAGGGAAAACCCATGACATTAGAGTTAAGGGTTTGTCTTCCTCTTGGGCCTGTGGGCGAAGGGCAGAGATCATGTCTCCATGTCTCGCTTCATTCATCTGTTTAGGTCTTTTAAAGTTTACTTAGGTATCCCGTGAGCCTCTTCTGGGATGGTTCTACGCAGAGAGTCTCTTGGTTTTCCTCGTTTCCTTTCTCCTTTGGGGTCCATTGAGGACTGGGAAGGAGTCTTCTCATCCATTCTAAGTGTGTTTGATGAAATTCCAGCGGCGCTTTCTATAAAATTTGATACATTTTCTTTGGTCTCTGTCTTATTTGTGATGGTCTGAAAACGACCATTTGAGGTTCAATATTTTTCTAACATTTATTCTCAAAGTTATTTTAATTTTCTTTCTAGAGCTTTTGTTGCTTCAATCCCCGCATCCATAAAAGGAACAGAAACATTGGTTATTATGATATTGGTTACTAAACTGACATCATTGCACCCGTGCAGACTCATAGGTGCTCAGTCTCCCCAACAGATATCAAGAGTATGCATACTGATGGTTCCGTGGTTTCACGGATTAAACACCTCTCACCTGCCTCTCAGGCATCCAGTCGACTTGAACAACTGGTAACTCCAACCGCTTAATGCTTGATTGATTCAATATCGATTTTAAGTTTCTATCCAACAGACAGTCGCAAATAGTCTGAAGAATATTCCCTTATCCATCTTCAACTCCAACAATGATGCTTGATGCAAACCGTCCGCTCTCTCATTACGAAAACCACATGCCCAGGACAGTATATCCAGTAAGCCGCGGAGGTTAGAAACTCTAGGACGACATCCACTATACGAACATGCCCTTTTTGGATCTTGTGAATCATCGACTGAGAGTCAGATCACAACTGCCCCAGTAAATGAAGTCCAGAGACTGCTTGGCATGTAGTGGAAGGTCGATTCTGAGAGAACAATTTATCAGACGACCACAGTTGCGACCTTACTAAAAGGGGAAAGAATGGGGTCCAGATGTAGCATGGCCAACACGCCAATTATATTATAATTATTCTTGAAATAGCAGAGATTGGGACAACATGAAGGCTAAACTTGCACTAAAGCAGCTGATAGAAGATAATGATGTTGTTTATTTTCTGACCGTAACAGTTCTCAGGGCGACCCAGTCTCCATGGGAAACCAGGAAAAGTAAATGAGAAGTAAAGGCGCGACATCATACAAAAAAATCCCAATAAAATTTAAATTATTTACTTGAGACTAAGACACAACTAAACATCGATCGTTCTTCTGTCAGTTATAAATCAAACAAATAGCATTTCTATTTTAGGATAGTGATGTTTGTATTCACCCTTCACACCTTCGGAGACATAGGTCAACAACCCAAAACCTTCCCAAATCCTTCTATCCAAGACCATTTTTCCCTATTCTCTATTCTCTTCCCTTTGTTTTTGATTTCGTCTCTAACTCCTGTCCCCATGTTTTAATGTCTTTCTACTACATTACCCTAACGGTTCCATCGGGGGACATATCTTGTGATGCATTTAGAAGGTGTCCCCGTATGTTTATACATCGTACCTTTCTCCATATTCTTGTTCTATTTGCGTTGTTGTGCTCCCCCCCACATATCCCTATTTTGATCATGTCATACCATCGCAGATGGAGATCCTACCTTTCATCTATTCGCAACTTGTTGGTGTTCCCTTTGTTCCATGTCTCCTTCCATATAGAATTGCAACAGTGACATTTGAGTTAAACATCATTATCTAGTTTTATTGCGACCATTCTTTAACTCCATATGGTCTTTAGAATGGCAAAGGCTGATCTGCCTTTCCAACTTTAACATCTTCATCTCTGCCACTGAATGTTAATAACACTTCCCAGAGACGTAAATGTTCACCTCTTTTTAAAATTGCTCCCAATTTGGGTCAACTGAGAAAAACGATCAAAGAATCAAAATTGGTTAGGGTTTCACAGGATAAAACTTTATTGATAAAAATGTCAGGCCCTACTGGTACGTTTAACGGTACGAGAGGAATATAATATAATAGGAATAAGCCGGCAGTTGTAAGTTTTGGTGAAGGAAAAGATCATTATATTACGTTATCTTTCTACAAATGTTATTAAACTTTATGACAGTGTAAGTTGCTACAACAATATTCAGACACATCTACTAAATTTTTGGGGAAACATACGTTCGATTTTTTCTTCCTTCATTTTCCAGTCTTCAAAATACTTAGCATCAACTGTTTGAGTCTAGTTTAGAAAAACACCATTATCATGGCAAATGGGGAAGTTTGTTGATTTTCTCTGGTCCTTCAAACAATATTTGCACGAGGTAAGAAACTTCATTGATTTATGTTGGTTAAATATTCAATTGTTACTAGAAAGTTTATATGTAAATTGTTGTTATTTTCTAAAGACTTAGTATGCTTCATCTCGTTAGTTTTAACATCACTTGTGTCTCTTCTCTGACGTATTTTGAGGTCCAAGAACAGGGAACAGTATGCGACTATTTACATTGAAATAATAGTGCAGCATTTGTACTTTTGGTACCACATACTATTTCAGTATCTTGTATTCGGTTTCTCCTGCCCAATACAGCTTAGCTTCTGCCTACTACAGAACCACCATTTCATGCAGGTATCGAAAGCTGTTGCTTTTTTGGACCACTTGTGCAATCTTGTAACTTGTATTGATCTGGACTAAGTCATCGACAGATGTGTTTTGTGGCAAAACAATTCCGTATTAAATACATGCTCGATGATCCACTTGGCGACAATCCTTGTTGTCCAGTATACGATATTAGCATTACACCCCCTTCTTGAACAGATAATTAGTTTGAATTTAGTTGTAATGTTGAGCACTTTAAAGTTACATTTGTTATCCTTTTCCTGATTTTCCAAGTCGTTTTCTTTAGCTTCCTATCAACGCCTTTTCACTCATCCAACGATTGAGTCAAATATTTAATAACCACCCCCTCTGTCTGTCTCCATGTTTCCCGGCCCTTTTTTTTCTTTTCTTATCATTCTCCATCCGCATTACTCTAATTTCATTAGTTTCGATAGATCTACGAAATTGTATAATTCCCAAATAGTGCGAGACTGAGCACATTAAAGAAACATGCACCGCCTCCCTCACAATCAGCAAAAGTAACAATTGGCAAATTGAATTTGTTTAGATTATAAACTTATCGATTTGTTTATTAGAAAAAATATTATTTGGCCGACGTGAATCGAAAGATGGGAGACGAGGCTCTTATCAATTACGTTGCATGTCTTCTAAAAATGTTTAAAATACGTTATAATAATAGTCATCTGCTTTAACATGTGACCGGTACGTTGAGACATGTTACAACATTTCGTTTTATTTTTCATGCATTTCGTTGAGTTGAAATT
Organism: Arion vulgaris; assembly: GCA_020796225.1. Classification (NCBI taxonomy): domain Eukaryota; kingdom Metazoa; phylum Mollusca; class Gastropoda; order Stylommatophora; family Arionidae; genus Arion; species Arion vulgaris. The sequence goes on from JADZMA010000375.1 coordinate 28,916, forward strand.
TAGATATAGGATTGGCTGAAATCGGATGCACATGTCATAAACTGTAAATTTATGCGTTTGGGGCCTACCAACAATGTGCAACTTATACACGTTTTTAAAAAGATCAAACATATTACAAAGGTGATTAAATTTGTCGTAAAAGAACAAAGAAGAAAGATATAGATACGGGCAAATGTTTTGGTTTAATAATTTTTTCATCCTTGTCATCTATAAAAGCTACCCTCTTGCCAAATTTTAAGTCCGTAGAATGTCCCGATACCTTGAAACAATGGGAACGAATATATACAATAATTCTACTCATTCTTATAGATATTTCATATATACAATTCTATAAGTTATTTCTATAGTCTGTATGTAATGTTTTGATCAGCTGTGGTGTGGGGAATTAGCAAAGCTAGTTTTGGGTGTTTGATCGTCCACGAATTCAATGTTTTATAGTCTCTTGGCTAGTTGCCAGAAAATTCATATGTCACTATCTTCAGTTATCTTCTTCATTACCCTGTCGAAAACAACTAAAATAGTAATGGGACAAAAAACACCCCCCCCCACCTCCACTCCCTGTCGAACATCTGAATTGACCTTGAACCATCTACTGGTTTATCCCGGATGCTTGACGTAGAACTGGTTATATAAGTACATATCTTTCAGAATATTGATGTCTTTTGCTGGAATTAAATATTCGTTCAGGATCTTCCATAGTGTCAGGATGTTGAACATTGTCAACTGCCTTTCGAGCACACGAATTGATGTCAATTCTTTCCAGTGATTAGCTAATAAGTGTCTCCAGTACAAAGATCTTGTCAATACATGATTTATCCTTTTTGAAAACCAGCTTGTTCTTCTTTCAATATATTCCCTACTCTATTCATAATTCTTCAGAAAGTACTATTACAGATTATGTGTCCCGGTACTGATAGGAGACATATTCCTCCTCTCCAATTGTCACATCTTGTCAGATCCCACTTATCTTTACAATAACCTTTCTCTTTCATGTATCTGGGACACATTCGTTTTTCCACACTGAGTTGAATAAAGCAACTAGATACTTTGCAATCTTGTGCATCCACTTTTCCGCATGTCAGCTGTTATCTGAACCTTCCAGGTGTTCTAGATTTTCTAATGTGGTAGCGCCTCTATCTCTTGTCCTTTAATGGGCCCCTTCTCATTTCCAGTTGCGTATTTAGTTGATTGACTGGACATCTTCTGCTGGTTCGTCTCTCTTTAGAACTGCATAAAGTGCTCTGTCCATCTATTTAACTGATCCTATTCCTTAGTAAGTGTACGACAATTTTGTTCTCTTTGATATCCGTCGTGCTGATGACGTGTCCATGTGCGAGATCGTTTGTTATCTTATATAATGTACCTGCATCTTCTTTGTCTGCTGTCCTTAGCTTCCTTGCGCTTTCCTTCCAAGTATTTTTCTTTGTCTGCCAGATGTTTCCATTTACATTTTCTGATTCTGTACTGCATGTACTGCTGTTACATTTAGTTGCTTGTCTCATGTTATACATTTCAATCTGTTGTTTGATACCTCTTCTTTCTTCAATAGTTACCATGAGTCTTCACTTATCATTACTTCATATCTCTTTACAGTTGTACGATGTACTTAGAATTGATGTAGCAAAATATATGCATGATGTGTGAATCAGTATATCAATCAGTTAATTCTTCACTAGTTTTGTTATTCTTGAATATTTGTGCTGTCTATCATGTTTTTTATTTTTGTTTTCATTACAGACTGGACTTATCAACCAACGCGGTGAGTTACTTGTTGAAATGTTTTGATACATTTAGTCAATGTTGTTATTGATGTTATTGAATACGTCGTTGATGCTTCTGTTACTTTATATGTGTATGTTTTCCTGTTAGTGGGAGTTTATTTTGTAGTTAATGTTAGTTATAGTTTATTTTTTTGATACTGATACTAACAGTTTATGTTGTTAGTTATACTGGTGGGCTGCTCATGTTAGTTTTATTATGTAATGTTGATGGCGGTTGCTGTAGTCAATTGAGGTGTCTTTTTAGTTGTATTATGTTTTCTGATGAATGTTAGTTGCATTATATGTGTTGTGATGTTAGTGTCATTGATGTTGTGATTGATGTTACAGATGAACTTTATTGAATATGATGTGTTATTGGGTTTTTCAAACATCCCTTTTTTTATCAAATCATCAAAAACCAACAAATAGTCCCAATAAAAAATCATCAATATTCAATAAATTTCCCATCTGAACATCAACCCACAAGTAATGACACAAACATAAAGGGCCAAAAACATAAAAGCAACAAAATTTTCATCAGAAAACATAATACAATAAAAAGAACCTCAATTGACTGCAACCCCAATCAACATTACAAAATTAAAAACTAAAGGAGCAGCCCAAAGATAATTAAAAAATAAACTGAGTATCGGTATAAAAAAAATAAACTATCCCCAAATTAACTACAAAATAAACTCCCCAACGGGAAAAATATACACAAAAAAGAAAAGGGAACATCAACGACGTTTTCCAATAAAATCAAAACAACATTGACTAAAATCAAAACTTTTTAAACCAAAATTTCCCCCCGGATTGGTTGATAAGCCCAGTCTTAAATAAAAAAACAAAAAAAAAAAATGATAACAGCACAAATATTCAAGAATAAAAAACTAGTGAAAAATTAATTGATTGATAATTGATTACACATCATGCATATATTTTGCTACATCAATTCTAAGTACATCTTACAACAATTGAATGTGAAGTAAGGGAAAATAAGACTATGGTAATTTTAATTAAAAAAGAAGAGGTTCAAAAAACAGATCGGGGAAATGATAAATGAGAAAGCAACAAATGAACAGCAGTACATCGGGTACAGAATCCAAATTTAAAATGGAAACATCTCGACAAAAAAAATAGGGGGAAAGGGGAAAGGCAAGGAGCCCCAAAAACAGAGAAAAAGAAGAGGGCATAATTAATAAGATAAAAAGACCCAAACATGGGACCCCGTCATCAGCACGACGGAAAACAAAGAGAAAAAAATTGGGCCAACTTATTGGGAATAGGATCATTAAATAGATGGAAAAGAGCATTTTTATGCAGTTCTAAAGAGAGACGAACCAGCAGAAGATGTCCAGTCAATCAACTAAATACGCAACTGGAAATGAAAGGGGCCCTTTAAAAGGACAAGGATAAGGGGCTACCTCCATTAAAAAACCCATAGAACCCCTTAAAAAAGGTTAAAGATAAAGCTGAATCCCAAAAAAGGGGATGCACAAAAAAGAAAAGTATTTAGTTGTTTATTCAACCCAGTGGGGGAAAAAGAATGTGCCCCCAGAAAACATGAAAGGGGTTTTTGGGTTTTAAAGATAAGGGGATCTGACAAGAGGGAAATTGGAGAGGGGGCCCATTTTCCCCTATCAGTCCCGGGAACATAACTGAAAAATTTTTCTGAAAAATTTAAAGGAATAGAGTGGGAAATATTGAAAAAAAACAAGCGGGTTTTTAAAAAAAAGGAAAATCATGATTGACAAGATTTTTGTACGGGAGAATTTTTTAAACAATCACTAAAAAGAATTGACATCAACCCCGGTGTGCCCTAAAAAAGGCAGTTGACAATGTTCAACATCCCAAAAAAGGGGGAAAGATCCTGAACGAAATTTAATTCCAGCAAAAGGAATCAATTTTCTAAAAAGTATGTACTTATAAAAACCAGTTCTACGTCAAGCACCCGGGGATCAAAAGTAGATTTAAAAGGTCAATTCAGATTTTCGACGGGGGAATGGGGGGGGGGGGTGTTTTTGGTCCCCATTACTATTCTCAGTTGTTTTCGAAGGGTAATAAGAAGATAACTGAAGATAGTGACATAGGGAATCTGGCAACTAGCCAAGAGACTTTTAAAACATTAAATTTCCCGGGGAGATAAAACACCCAAAACTAGTTTCCAATTCCCACCAAAATGATCAAACATTACATACAGCCCATGGGAAAAACTTATAGAATTGTATAAAAGATATATCTATAAGAAGGGAGTAGAATGAAATTTTAATATATTCTTTCCCCATTGTTTAAGGTATCGGGGACTTTCCCTAGGACTTGTTTTTTGGCAAGGGGGTTAGTTTTTAAGATGACAAGATGAAAAAATTTTTAAAACCCAAAACTTTTTGGTCCGTATCTATTTTTTCTTTTGCTTTCTTCTTTGAAAAATTTTTAATCACTTTTTACAAAAATTTTTTGATTTTTCCCAAAAAGGGATACCTTGCACAAGGTTGGGGGCCCCCTAAACGCATAAATTTTACACTTTTTGGGACATGTGCATCCGATTTACCAATCCCATATCTAAATTTAAACCCAAACAAAATGTCCATGAAAAAAAAAAACAAATGTTGTAACCATGTTCCAACAAAAGGTCACATGTTAAAGGAGGATGACTATTATTATAACATTTTAAACATTTGTTTGAAGAGCAGGGCAACGAATTGAAAAAGGCCCTTCGTCTACCCCCCGTTCGATTTACGCTCGGGCCAAAAATATTTTTTTTAATAAACAAATGGGATGTTTAAAATTTCTAAAAATTAAATTTGCCAATTGTTATTTTTTCTGATTGTGAGGGGAGGCATGTTTCTTTAATGTCCCTGGGTCTGCACTATTTGGGAATTATAAAATTTTCGTAGATCTATCGAAATAATGAAATTGGGGAGTAATGGGAGGGAGAATGATAAGAAAAGAAAAAAAGGCCGGGAAAAATGGAGACAAAACAGAGGAGGGAAAAAATTAAATATTTGACTACAATCGTTGGATGGTTAAAAGGGATTGATAAGGGTTAAAAAAGAAACGACTTGGGGAAAAACGGAAAAATAAAAAATGAACTTTAAAAATGCTCAACATTACAAAATAAATTAAACTAATTATCTGTTTTGAAGAAGGGGTAACCTAATATCGATACCCTGAGACAACAAGGATTGTCGTCAATGGATCATCGAGATGTATTTAATACGGAATTGTTTTCCCCAAAACACAAACTGTCGGGTGACGTTATCCCAGATCATATACAAGTTACAAAAAGGGGCCCAAGTGGTCCCAAAAAACAAAAAGCACGATACCTGCATGAAAAAAGGGGTTCTTGAGTAGGCAAAAAGGTTTGGGGTTTAAAAAAAGAAAATGAAAAAACCACAATACTTTTAAAAGTATTTGTGGTACCAAAAAAAACAAAAAACCGCAACCATTTGATTTAATGTAAAATAAAATTTATTTCTGTATTCCCCGTTCTTGGCCTCAAAGATACGCCCGAGAAAAAGACCCAAAAGTGATGTTAAAAAATAACCCGATTGAAGATACTGGTTTTTAAGGAAAATAAAAAACAATTTAAAATAAAACTTTTTGTAATAATTGAATATTTAACCCAAAATAAAAACAATGAAGTTTTTTCCCCGTGCAAATTTTTTGAAGGACCAGTAGAAAAAAACAACACAACTTCCCCATTTTAAAAGATAAGGTGTTTTTTAAAAGATCAAAAAGTTGATGTAAAAATTTTGAAAACTGGAAAATGGGGGAAGGGAAAAAACGAACGGTTTTTTCCCCAAAAATTTTAGTAGATGTGTCTGAATATTTGGTCAATTTACAACTTTTTCATAAAAAATTTAATAACATTTGTAGAAAGATAACGTTTAAAAGATTCTTTTCCTTTAAAAAAAATTTAAAATTTCCGGTTTTTTCCATTATATTATATTCCCCTCGAAGTTAAACAAAGGTAGGGCCTGACATTATTTATCAAAAAGTTTTATCCTTTTGCAACTCCCCAACCAATTTGTGATTCTTTTAATCCCTTTTTCAAATTTTATAAATTGGGAGGGGCAATAAAAGAGGGAAAATTTACCCCCTGGGGGGGATTTAAATTTAAGTGGAGAGATGGGTGTTAAAATTGGAAAAAAGATAAACCTTTGCCATTTTAAAGACCATATGGGGGTTCAAGGGAAAGGTCACAAAAAAATAAATAATGATGTTTAAATCAAATGTCACTGTTTCAATTCTATATGGGGAGGAGACATGGGAACAATTAAGGGGAAAACCAAAAGTTGGAAAAACATAGATGACAGGGTAGGGAAAATCCATTTTTGGGTGGAAAGACATGATAAAATAGGGGTATTTGGGGTAGAGCGGGACAAAGGGAAAAAAGAAAAGAGATATGGGGGAAGGTTTGGGAAGTAAAGACATACAGGACACCTTTAAAAACATCACAAGATATGCTCTGATGGAAAAGTTAGGGGAATGTAAGGGGAAAAAAGACATTTAAAATAGGGAAGGGGGTTAGAGACGAAATGCAAGAAATAGGGGGGAGAATAGAGAGATATGGGATGGTCGGGGTGAAAGGGCTTAAAAGGTCCTTTGGGTTTTTGGGCCATGTTCCGAAGGTGTGGGGTGAATACAAAAAAATCCCCTTCCAAAAAGAAAAGCCTTTTTTTTTATTTTTTATAACTGAAGAAGAAACGATGATGTTTTGTTTGTCTTATTTTCAATAAAAAACCCAAATTTTTTAGGGGCATGCGTTGGGGGGGTGTCTGGCGCCTTTTTTTTCAATTACTTTTCCTGGTTTCCCCCAAAATTTGGGGGGGGGGTCGACCTGGGGAACTGTTGGGCCGAAAATAAACAACATCATTATCTTCTATCCGCTCTTTATAAGTTTGCCTATGTTGTCCCAATCCCTTTATTTCCCAAAAAAATTATAATATAATTGGCGGTAAATTCCCTTAGCCTTGGGGTCCCCTTCTTTTCCCTTTTTTGAAGGCCCCAACTGTGGTCGTTTTGTAAAATTTTTCTCTCAGAATCGACCCCTTTCCCCCAATGCCAAGCCGGTCTCTGGGGCCCTTTATTTTTGGGGCAGTTTTTGACCGATTTGGGCGATGATTCACAAGATCCAGAAGGGGAAGGTTTTTGGATGAAATGGATGTCGTCCGGGGGTTTTTAACCTTTCCCGCGGCTTACGTGGGTATACTGTCCTGGCATGGGGGGTGTTTACGGGAATGAGAGAGCGGAGAATTTTTTATCAACAGCATCGATTGTTGGGGGTTGGGAAAATGGATAAGGGGAAAATTCCCTTCCCGACCATTTGGGACTGGTTTTGTTGGAAAAGAAGACACCAAAAACGATATTGAATCAATAAGCGGTTTAAAATTTTTAGTTACCAGTTGTTTTGGTCAACCGGGGCCTGAGAGGCAGAGTGAGAGGGGGTTTTAAACCGGGGCCCCCGGGGAAACCCCTCAGTATGGGATACTCTTCGATATCCCCGGGGAGACTGAACCTATGGGGTTTTGCACGGGGGTGCAATGGTGGCGGGTTTTGAACCAAAAATCAAAAAAATTTATTCCCAAAGCCCTTTTTTGGATGCGAGTTTAAAGCAACAAAAGCCTAGAAAGAAAAAATTTGATAACTTTGAGAATAAATGTTTAGAAGAAATTGAACCTCAAAAAGGTCAGATTTCAGACCCCAAAACACAAAAAAGACAAAAAAGACCCAAAC
>JADZMA010000376.1:0-36389 GCA_020796225.1 Arion vulgaris
TTTTTTTCTTTGATATGTTCGTTGTTCCTTCTTCTTCTTCTTCAATGATCAGTGGCACTTGAGCCTTGCCCTTCGATGTGCCTTGTCCCCGAGATAGTGACACTGGGTGTTTGAGTTGTACTTATCTGTTCACTCTTAAACCGCTTTGTCTGCTCTCTCATTTCCTGATATGCCACAGTGAATCGGTATCCACTTGATGGTGATTGAATTGTTCTCTGCGAGCTTGTTTAATTGGCGAGTCAACTATCGCTCCATATTATATAATGATTCCCTTTGTGTGACCTGCGGGACAAACATAAAATCCCGCCCCAGTTCAAGTTTATCGTTTGTATTTTTCTTTCCTATATAGTAGTATTTTCGTCTTCATCAAATAGTTTATCCTAAGTAGAACTTCATCACTCTAACAACCCTTCGGAATGTCTCTCTCTCTCTCTTTCTCTCTCTATCTATCTGTATATCTATTCCGTGCGTATGCCAGATGCCTGCCTCTGCAGCCGTCATACTCAAGACTTCTTCTTCTTCTTTGCGTTCGTTCTTTACGACCAATTTTAATCACTCTTTGTGATATGTTTGATCTTTGCCAGAACGTGTATACGTTGCACATTGGTTTGGTAGGCCCCTAAACAGATAGACTTCTACATGTTTAGGACACGTGCATCCGATTTCAGCCAAACATCCTTAGTCGCCTCTTACGACATGCATGGCAGGTAACAGTGGTTCTATTCTTTACATCCCAAATTTGGGCCTCAGGCGATACTCAAGACTCAAATCACACCAGTTACACCCCGAATCCATCTTCCCCCGGTCTTCCTCTTCTCCCCTTAGCTAGAATGCCTCCTTCCATAATGGTCTTCTCCACCCCTTCGTTTCTTTAAATATATTCAAATATTTCAATTGTATCATTCTTATTAGTATGATCGTGATTGTTGCTGAGCTCTGACGTTTGAAAGAAGTTCTCCAGTGGTACTTGAGTTGTTTTTTTTTCTTATTGCGGTACTATCATTGACTAGGATGATGGTGCCGATCCTCCTTGCCTTGATGTCGTGTTCTATTATCGGTCAATATATATATATGTTGGTCCACCCAGGTCGGGATTGAGAGCCGCGGTAGCGTAGTTGTTAGTAAACTCTCTTCTAAAGGCTGGTGGTCTGGGTTCAACTCCCGCAGTACGCGTAGAATTTTTCCCGACCGTGACGGGTCGACCCATCCTCAACTGGGTACCAGACATGCTCTGGGACCACATCACCCATCGTGTGCCGACGGTCAATGAAATATACAGGCCTAACACTGTATTGACCTATATACCACGAGGTATGAAAGGGTTTCTTTACTTTTTACTTACCCAGGTCGGGATTAGGATGTACATTAGGCAATGTACACAAGTAACTTTGTTTTTAAATTGTTGTTGTTACTGTAAAATTGGGATCTACTGTGTTTTATATGTTAATATAATTTCTCTATTAAAACTAAATTACGAATTTTCAATTCAAATGTTGTATCAATCCTAATATATGCCAGCGAGAGTTGGAAAATGACTAAAGATATAGAAAGCAAGTTGAATGCATTTGAAAATAGATGTCTGCGAAAAATAATGAATATAAAATGGAAGGAATTCAGAAGAAGTGATGAAATCAGAGACATGTCTGGTCAACCACTAGTGACAACTGTTATAGGAAAGAGAAGATGGAGATATGCTGGGCACACCTTGAGGAGAAAGGATCAACGAATATCAAAGCAGGCGTTGAAGTGGGATGCAAAGGGTTCAAGAAGGAGTGGTCGACCTAAAGAGATCCTGAAACGAACTTTGCTGAGAGAGGCAGGAAATATCGGTCTCACTTCCATGGAGGAGATTAGGCGAGTTGCCCAGGATAGAGCGGTATGGAGAAATTACCTGCAGGCCCTATGTAACGTATAACGGTATGAGAGGAATTATTATTATTATCATTCTTATTAGTATGATCGTGCCTATTGCCTGTTGCTGAGCTCTGACGTTTGAAGGAAGTTCTCTGGTGGCACTTGAGCTGTTTTTTTCTTATTGTGGTGCTATCATTGACTATTATGATGGTGCCGATCCTCCTTGTCTTGATGTCGTGTTCTATGATCGTTTAATATATATACATTTGTATATTGGTCCATCCGGGTCGGGATTAGGAGGTGGCAATGTACGCAAGTAACTTTGCTCCTATGATTGGTTCTGTTTCTTCAACCCGTTGATCTATGCCTGAAATTGTTGTTGCTACTGTAACATTGGGATCTACTGTGTTTTTATATGTTAGTATCATTTCTCAGGTTATTAAGCGCATGACCAGAGATCGCTGAAGAAGAAGAAGAATTTCTCAGGTTGTTGGGTCTTTTAAGAAAATGTCGCAATTTTTTTGTAAAGTATTTTAGATATGTGATGGAAGCTGTGGCTGTTTATAGGATTTTCGGTTGTTTCGTTGACTGTTTTGTGCATGGGGTTATTATCTAAGAGTTTTTACTTTTTTTGCTGGGGTAAGTATTTTTTTCTTTCCTATGATTTTCCAGGCTCTCGAGATCGTCAATTGCCTCTTTGTCTTTGACTGCTGTACTCCTCAGAGTCAACGTGATTACTCCGATGCCAGTATTTAGTCTAGCTTGCAGTGGCGTAGCATCTCTGAAGTTGGAGAAAGCCCACCTGTATGGCGAGGATACCAATAAAATGGTAAGAAGATTTTCACTCAAAAATCAGTCAGAAGCGCCATTCCAGGCGCCATGGCTACGATTGAATTCATAGCGGGCGAATGCTGAAGAAGAAGAGGTGGCGTAACCTGATAATTCGAGATAGGTGTGATGCTATCTAAAATGAATGTGTCCCTCCTATTTAACCCCCTTTTCACTTTGAATTGAAAAGCCAACTATATTCAATCATGCACCGATAGTTCAAAACGATCGCGAGAGAGAGAACTTGAAAAATATTTGTTTTCAATAGTACATATTTCCTCTTACATGTTTCACTTCTTCTCCTTCTTTGCGTTCGTTCTTTACGCCCAATTTTAATCACTATTTGTGATATGTTTGGTCTTTGCCAAGAGCATGTATATGTTGCACATTGGTTTGGTAGGACCCTAAATGCATAGACTTCTACACGTTTAGGTCATGTTCATCCTATTTCAGTCACACCTCCTTAGTCACCTCTTACGACATGCGTGGCAGGTAACAGTGGTTCTATTCTTTACACCCCAAATTTGGACCCCGGTAACCACTCGGGCGATGTTTCACTTGAAGATCAGATCCATTCTTCTTTCTTGTTGTAGAAACTTCACATAAAATGTATTCCTGATTCTAACCTTGCTCAAACTTCACTGTTACTGCATCATAAAATGTATTTTGGATTCTAACCTTGCTCAAACTTCACTGTTACTGCATCGTAAAATGTATTCCTGATTCTAACCTTGCTCAAACGTCTCTGTGACGACAACGTAAAATGTATTCCTGATTCTAACCTTGCTCAAACTTCTCTGTGACGACATCGTAAAATGTATTCCTGATTCTAACCTTGCTCAAACTTCTCTGTGACGACATAGTAAAATGTATTCTCAATTCTAACCTTGCTCAAACTTCTCTGTGACGACATCGTAAAATGTATTCTCAATTCTAACCTTGCTCAAACTTCTCTGTGACGACATCGTAAAATGTATTCTCAATTCTAACCTTGCTCAAACTTCTCTGTGACGACATCGTAAAATGTATTCTCAATTCTAACCTTGTTCAAACTTCTCTGTGACGGCATCGTAAAATGTATTCTTTATTTTAACCTTGCTCAAACTTCTCTGTGACGACATCGTAAAATGTATTCTCAATTCTAACCTTGCTCAAACTTCTCTGTGACGACATCGTAAAATGTATTCTCAATTCTAACCTTGCTCAAACTTCTCTGTGACGACATCGTAAAATGTATTCTCAATTCTAACCTTGCTCAAATTTTCTGTGACGACATCGTAAAATGTATTCTCAATTCTAACCTTGTTCAAACTTCTCTGTGACGGCATCGTAAAATGTATTCTTTATTTTAACCTTGCTCAAACTTCTCTGTGACGACATCGTAAAATGTATTCTCAATTCTAACCTTGCTCAAACTTCTCTGTGACGACATCGTAAAATGTATTCTCAATTCTAACCTTGCTCAAACTTCTCTGTGACGACATCGTAAAATGTATTCTCAATTCTAACCTTGCTCAAACTTCTCTGTGACGACAACGTAAAATGTATTCTCAATTCTAACCTTGCTCAAACTTCTCTGTGACGACATCGTAAAATGTATTCTCAATTCTAACCTTGCTCAAACTTCTCTGTGACGACATCGTAAAATGTATTCTCAATTCTAACCTTGTTCAAACTTCTCTGTGACGACATCGTAAAATGTATTCTTTATTTTAACCTTGCTCAAACTTCTCTGTGACGGCATCATAAAATATCATCTCAATTCTAACCTTGCTCAAACTTCTCACAAAGAATAGTAACAATGTGACCTACAAGGTATGTCTTAAGAAGAAACTGAGGTAGGGGCCTAGAGAAGCTACTGTAGTAAATAAAACGCGTCGCAGAAATTTGATGAGCTGGTCTACTTGTAGGCGCATAACTGACACAACGTACAATCGTTCTTAGGCTCAGATCACATACAAATCACAAAGAGTGGTTAACAAGTGGTCGATATGGATCGTTCGAAGAAGATATCTGAAAATCGACATTACAGAAGACTGTTTTACTTCACCGTTTCGGAAGAGTAGTAGCGTAAGAAAAAACATTTGTGAGAAGACACACCTGGTAATTGCCAGAAGCAAATATGTATATGAAGTCTGAGAAATGCGAAGGAATGTAATAATATTGTGTATTTCAATTAAACATGGGTCAATGCTCACCACACAAAGAAAAAGGAAGGGCCAGTAGATGAAATGATAAATAGAAAGTAACAAGTAGTAAACGACCTCGCTTGATAATAATGGAGGCAGCAGACATAATAAACTATTGGAAAATGCTGAACTCGTTTCTCAGTTCAAGTCGACAGACAATCCTACAGAGACTATCCTGTAAAGATGAAAGGACATATATTTCGACATTAGATTCGCCCGAGTGGTTACCGGGGCCCAAATTTGGGGTGTAAAGAATAGAACTACTGTTACTTGCCACGCATGTCGTAAGAGGCAACTAAGGAGGTTTGGCTGAAATCGGATGCATGTGTCCTAAATGTGTAGAAGTCTATGCGTTTAGGGGCCTACCAAACAATGTGCAACGTATACACGTTCTTGGCAAAGATCAAACATATCACAATCAATCAAGTGCCATGCCTGCCGGCGTAGGCGATCATGTCTCTCCACAACTCTCTTTGCTTGGTGCATGTAATCAGTTCTGACGTCGATATTTTGTCGAACCATGATGTCAGGCCATCCAACATCTTCTCCCTCTGTCTTCCACGATCTCTCCTTCCCTGAATTTTACCTGTAGTCACCAAATGTTCTAAACCTTCTCTTCGCATTATATGCCCGAAGAACCTTGATTGTCGGATTCTTATTCTTTTGATAAGGTTTCTTTGTGTGCAGGCCTGATTTAAAACCTCCACGTTTGTTTTCTTTGCTGTCCATGGAATTCTCAACATTCTTCTGTAAACCACATCTCTGTGGCTTCCAATGATCGTATTGATTGTTTGTTCAGTGTCCATGATTCGCTGCCATACATAAGAATTGGTTCAATATAGCATTGGAGTACTCGTTTTCGCAGTGTCATTGGTAGTGAGTTCACGCATAGTGTGTTCTTCATTTTCATAAAAGCTGCTTTCGTTTGAGCTATTCTACTCCTAATCTCTGTGTAGATCTTCCATCTGATGTTAAGAATGTTCCTAGATACTTGAATCGATGGACTTGTTTCAGTGTTGTGTTATTTATTTTGATATTGCATGTTGGTGTTTCTTGTTTCTTGGAGACAACCATAACCTCTGTTTTCTTATATTCATGCTTAATCCTTTCTTTTCACTTTCTCTCACTAGTATGTCTATCAAGTCTTGCAGATCGTGTTCATTTGTAGCCATGAGAATTGTGTCATCAGCGTACCTTAGGTTGTTTATATTTTGTCCACCGACTGCTATTCCTGTCTTTTCTACTATAGATCTCATGATGTTTTCACTATATAAGTTGAATAGGTCTGGTGAGAGTACGCACCCTTGTCGTACTCCTAACTGTATCGCCTGATAGATTCCAATCTTACTCTCTAGTCTAATGGCTGCGGTTTGTTGCCAGTACAAATTCTTGATCAGTCTAAGATCTTTACCATCAATATTTATATTTTCTAACATGCTGATTATTTCTCCATGTTTTACTTTATCGAAAGCTTTCGCGTAGTCTATGAAACATAGGTATAAGTCCAACTTCATTTCTATTGATCTTTCCATTATTGTTCTTATTGTATATATTGCGTTGTTTGTTCCTCTGCGTTCAACAAAGCCACATTGTTCTTCCTTAACTTCTGGTCTTATTTTGTTTCGTACCCTTCTCATAATAATGCTGAAAAGTAGTTTTGTTACGTGACTCATGAGGCTGATTGTGCGGTGTTCTTCGCATTCTATCGTTCCTGCTTTCTTTGGTAGTGCTATAAAAATGGATTGTCGTAAATCTTTGGGTACATATCCAGTGTTGTAGATGTCATTGAATAATTTTGTTAAAACGCCTATGCCCAATTCGCCTGTTGCTTCTATTTCTTCTGTTGTTATGTTGTCTGGTCCTGGGGTTTTTCCTTTTTCGTGTGTCTTATGGCATTGATAACTTCTGATGGAAGTATTTGTGGTCCTTCATGGTTGTAATTAATGTGTATTTCTTGTCTGTTATCACTGTATAAGTCCTTAATGTACTCTGTCCATCTTTCTATTTTCTTGTCTGTTTCCATCAGGATATCTCCATGCTTTGATTTTAAACATCCAGTAGTTGTACGTTTACGTCTGCCAAGTAAGTTGTCTACGTTTTCGTATATTGATTTGGGGTTTTATTTGTGTTCTGTTTCGATCTGTTTGCATTTTCATTTAGCCACTCTTCTTTTGCTGTTTTACATTTTTGTCTTATCTCTTTATTGATTCGATCGTATTCTGCTTTATTATGTTTGTTTTTCCTTCTATTTTCCATTAATTCCAAAATGTCTTCCGTCATCCATTTCTTTTTGATCCGTTGACATGTGTGGGTTAGTTCCTTTGACGTTTGTTGGATTGATTCTTTAAGCATCTGCCATTGTTCTTCTATTGTTTCTATTTTTTCCATAGCGTTATATCTGTTTTGTATAATGCGTTTAAATGAGTCTTTCACTTTTGTGTCAGTCTTGAGTGTTGAGGAGTTCGATATGATGTTTCTTGCGCCCTCTTTATCTTCTTCAGTTTTATTCTTACTTTTCCTATCAGTAGTGTATGGTCACTGTCGCAATCTGCACCTGGTCTTGTTTTTATATTTAGTAGTCCATTTCGAAATCGTTTATTTATCATAATATAGTCAATTTGATTGTGTGTGTTGTTATCTGGACTTCTCCATGTCCATAGTCTTCTCGGATGATGTTTAAACCAAGTGTTGCCAATTATCATGTTGTTTATTGTTGCCCATTCTATAAGTGTGTTCCCCTATCGTTTTCTCTCCCTAGGCCACATCCTCCAGTTGTCTCGTCTACCTTTTCAGAGCCTACCTTAGCATTGAAGTCACCCATTACAATTGTCACTTCATGAGCCTTGCACTGTTTCATAGCTATTTGTAACTGGTTGTAGAAATCATCTAGTTCTTCTTCTGTGCTATCTGTTGTTGGTGCGTATATCTGTATGATGTTGATATCTACTGGTGTACCCTGTAGTTTTAATAGCATTACTCTCTCTGATATTGTCCAGAATCCTTTCACCATTTTTGCTCTCTCTGCGTCTAATATTATGCCTACTCCTTTTGTGTGATTGTTTCCTCCTGAATATATTATTCTAAAGTTGTCTGAATACATTTCTCCTGCACCTATCCATCTCATTTCACTTATTCCTAATATGTTAAGTCCTGTTCTTGTCATTTCTTGCTTGATGTTTTCTAGTTTGCCACTTTGTGCTAGAGTTCGAACATTCCATGTTCCGATATTTAAGAGTTGTTTTCTATCGGTGTTGTTTTGTTGGTCTGGTTTCATTTCGTTGTTACCGTTACGGTTGTGTTGAGACATGAATTTACTAGGGATAATTACGACGGTAGGTTCCCTCTTGCTTTCCGTCGGGCAGTGACTATACTAGCCGGGGATCGTAGCCATTAACATATCACAAAGAGTGATTAAAATTGGTCGTAAAGAACTAACGCAAAGAAGAAGAAGACGTTAAATTGAGAAACCATTCTTCCACCCTTAGATAAACCCTCGCGTCTAATAACGGACAATATAGTAGCACAGGAAGACAAAGTCCCAACATCGTCAAGTATAGAAAATAAAATAAAAAGTGACTTGGATAAGAAAATATTTCATAGAAGGAAATGCATGCCCACGTGCCCAGCGTGTTCGTAGCGCGTTGGACTACGGATGACAAGTCCACTGTAAGTGCTCT
Organism: Arion vulgaris; assembly: GCA_020796225.1. Lineage (NCBI taxonomy): Eukaryota > Metazoa > Mollusca > Gastropoda > Stylommatophora > Arionidae > Arion > Arion vulgaris. The sequence goes on from JADZMA010000376.1 coordinate 8,549, forward strand.
CTGTGATATGTTTGATCTTTGCCAAAAACGTGTATACGTTGCACATTGGTATGGTAGGCCCTAAACGCATAGACTTCTACACGGTTAGGAAACACGCATCCGATTTCAGCCAAATGTGCCATACTGAACGCCCCGACTTCGCATGAATGAATTCATACAAAAAAGGTGAACAAAAGAAGAAGAACAATTGTTCATTACCAATGGACTCAGCACTCGGTCTAACCTACATTACCATCAGAGAGCACTGGGAAAATACCCAGATTGTTCCACGGGGAAAACGAGAGATGAGCACCCTGCCTCCACGCTCATGACGAATATAGCAAACACATACTTTTGCACAACATTGGGCTCATGTTTCTACAAATGACTATCTAGAAATGATGTATGAATGAAAACGTGCATATAATTAACCAACGGAATACGTGAAACATTTCCATGTGTAGTTTCCGTGGTAGCAAAGAACAGAACCGGGTCTCCTCCAGCATGTCGTAAAAGGCGATTAAGAGGCGTAGTAGTGGGGTCAGCGTCGATACTGTAAAAAAAAAAGCAAATGGAAAGAAAAAAACCCAAACTGCACATGAAGATCCGGGTGCCATTAGTGCACAATATTGAAGTGGGGAAGGGGGCAACATCCTACAAGACATGCATATCGAGAAGCATTGTCTCATTAATAACATCATGACCAGGAAGATGAACTATTTTAGCTACGTTGAACGTCACAGTGGTTTGTAGAGAACGGTAATGGAAAGCATGATTCCTGGAGTACAAGGCAGGGGACGACCAAGACGAAGGTGGCAGCGGGACATCAAAGAAACTGTGAACATGGCGCTGGAAGAGGCGGGAGAACTTGCCAGAGAGTTTTTTATGCAGACTGTGAGGAAAGCGACGTTCCGCAAGGGACATGCTACTTCTTGGGGGAGGGTCTCTGCTTTATGTTATCTTGGGCGCGACGAGGACTGATGATGATGACATGAAACATTAACGGAGACAAAACACATATATTTTGTCGTCTGCTCAAAGTGCTGTAATGTAGGCTATGTCAACCATCGATTTCAACGATTGATGAGTATTTCTTTGTGTCTGTACATAGAAGATATAATCAGACCTAGCGTCTTACATTTACTGACTCCCACATTTTTTTGTATTTAATATTTCCAAATTATAATATAGAATCCAGTAGACGTGAGCGAAATACCATATTTTGTGCAAATAAGTAGAAAAAGGGTGCGCACCTTAAAGTAAACATCAAACACCGCCTATGATAATGAATAAATAATGTTATTTACTTTGATCTTTCGACACTATGATGTCTAGTAAGTGAAAATCGAAATATGTTTTGTTCATCCCTAGGCTATTATCGATGTGGTTATAATTTTTTGTGTGTGCTGAGCCATACCTACCTGTCTATAAGCAAGGCTAATCCCAGGCTGAATTTCATGTGGCTATCTTTACGTACAAAGAGGATAGATAGATTAAATTACGTGGGAAAGTATATTTTGCGTGTTTGACTCCTACAAATGTTAACTCTTACAGTACGAAAAGCCACTTGACACGTCGCTTTGAAAGTATTAATTTTTCGATGAGCCACCTCACGGACCAAAACTTAAACATAAACAAAATTATTGACAATGATTTACTACGAGCATTTGTCAATTTTTGTTTGTTGATAGAATACATCCTGAAAATATAACAAATATAACTTTTAGCTCTGCACAGATACAGAAAATATTGCACTGTATTTAACATTTTAAAATGTATAACAGATATTGTTAGGGTATCCTCTGAAAGAAAGTTGGCACAGAACCTTGCTTGAATTACATTGAGAAACAAAGAATGAAGTGGATCGGCCACTTAATAAGAAAGCATCCAAACTCCACAGTATACAGAGTCTTCTACAACAGAACAGAACAACCCTTCGGAAAAGAAAGCAAGAGGAAGACCACGGAAAAGATGGTTAGATGGCGTAGCAGAATCCTGTGAAAGAGCAAAAAAAAAAATCACACAAGCCACCAGAACAGCGCGACAAAAACAGAAAACCACGACACTGGGTAACAACCCGGTAGCAGTGTGACGACACTGGGCAACAACCCGGTAGCAGTGTGACGACACTGGGCAACAACCCGGTAGCAGTGTGACGACACTGGGCAACAACCCGGTAGCAGTGTGACGACACTGGGCAACAACCCGGTAGCAGTGTGACGACACTGGGCAACAACCCGGTAGCAGTGTGACAACAAAAGAAGAAAGAAGAAGATCCTCTATTAAAAACTGAATTCTAAAAAGACGATTGTATACACGAAGTTTTGTTGCGCGTATACTAGAATATTGGGCGTCTGTAGCTTAAGCAGTAGTGAGCTCGACACCAACCCAAGCGTACTTGGTTCAAACTCCACGGCATGCAGTTTGGAAGCAAATTCACCTCCGTGAGATTTTTACGAAAGGAAAAAAAAGACCTCGCTGTTCAGAAAGCAATGACAAACTACTGAAAGTATAACTGGTGCTTAGAAAATCAACCACTCGCTTACTGTGGTTGATGGCTACGTCCTGTAAAGGATATGTCACGATTTTCATTTTCATTCTAGAATATATCATCTTCTTTGGTTCACGTACAATGCCATTGTCCTTCCTTCCTTCCTTTCGTTCGCTTGAAATATGTCTATATATTCAATGTTGTCTCTTGTATGAACTTCAGTCTTTTCTAGCTCACACAGAGGTCCGTGTAGTTTTCTGTCGAGTGTTGTTTCGTTAGGCCAGTGAGTTTGCCTCAGTGCATCATATTCGGGACATTCTTGAAGTATGTGCTCTGCAGTCTGGTTTGCCTGTCCACATGTACACATGGCTGAATTGCCAATCTTGAATTTTGTATACATGTGGCTGCGGAGCCGATTGTGTCCTGTTCTAAGGCGCAGAATAACAACTTGTTCCAATCTGCTCATATTATAGTAATCGTCTTGTGTTGGTATTTGTAGCTTTCTCATTGATTTAATCATCCTTTTCTTTTGGTGGTAGGTAACTGGCACATCCGGCTGCTCTCCTGCAGCACCTTCCTTGGCCAATCGGTCTGCTTTTTCATTTCCTGGTATTCCACAGTGAGAGGGTATCCACTGCAAGACGACCCTGGATGCTTGGACAATTTAGACAGTAGGGTCTGTAGACCTGGCAATTTTCTGGACTGAAGTGCTTGGAGTGCTGATTTTGCATCAGTCAAAAATACAACAGGTTGAGGATCGGGTCTGGTATTCAACAGTTTTCAGTTGCCACCTTGATTGCCTGAATTTTTGCATCATAGTTGTGACAGAATTTCCCTGTTGGTACTTTAATCGCACTTCTAGCGTTGTTTGGGTATTCTATGTACACTCCTGCTCCTCCATTCTTCACTGCATTTTCTGCTGACCCATCCGTGTATACCCGGACCCAGAGGTCATGTGGGTATTCTTCATCAGGTAAACTGAGAGTGACTGTCTTGCGTTGTATGCTGTTCTGCTCATCCTTGTCGAATATTCCTTTCACTTATGTCTGGATACATACTTCTGGTTCAGTCTCCTCTCTCCAATGGGTTTGCTCTGGCACAGACTTTAGGGGAATGCCAACTTTTGGTAGGTCTGAGGTTTGTCTATTCAGTCTTTTGGCCTGGTGAATAAAGCTGCTTCTTTCAGCCGCCCCAATGCTAGATTTTGGAATCTGTTTTCCATTGGGTGGGTTGGCATACTCAGAAACTTTTCTGACTGCGTCATCACTTTTGTGTCTCTACGTTCTCTCAGTGCTTGTATTCCCCCACTCTTTCCATCTCCACTATTGGTGTTGATTTCATTGCTCCTGTGATAACACGAAGCGCCTGGTTTTGCACCTTATCCAGTTCTCCTAATGTGGTATTTGATGCTGGACACCATGCAGCTGACCCATATTCCAGGTGTGGTCGTATGCCCTGCTGATAAATATTTTTAAGTATTTTTTTACTGGCGTCTCGCTCGAGTGGTTACCGGGCCCAAATTTGGGGTGTAAAGAATAGAACCACTGTTACCTGCCATGCATGTCGTAAGAGGCGACTAAGGAGGTTTGGCTGAAATCGGTGCATGTGTCCTAAACGTGTAGAAGTCTATGCGTTTAGGGCCTACCAAACCAATGTGCAACGTATACACGTTCTTGGCAAAGATCAAACATATCACAAAGAGTGATTAAAATTGGTCGTAAAGAACGAACGTAAAGAAGAAGAAGAAGACTGGCGCCCCATGTGGTTCTACTTAATTTTCTCAATGCCATTGTCTAGCTACACCACATTTAATTTGTTGCAGTCTGGTTGAGATTGCAGATTCACCCAATTTCTTTAATCTTTTATAGCTCCTCTCGCCCTTAGGAAAGTCAGAATATCATTCTGGTGAATCTGGTCCATTGCTCGCCCGCATTCTACAGCAGGTATACCCACAAGCATATCGGCGCGTTTATTACCCTTTACACGTGCGTGCAATGGCACAATAATAAAACTGATTTGTGTCAGCCTATACCTCTTTAGAGACTCCACCCATTTCTTGGAGCCCATCCCATCTCAGTCTTCCTGTGCATACTCATGAAGTTACTGAGAAAACATGCATGGATATCAGTCTGTGACTCTAGCCCGTAAGTTCCCAAAGAGGGCGGTCCGCCCCGCCCCCAGTGGGCGTTGAAGCCTTCGGGGTGGGAGTGGGTGAGGGTGGAAATAGTGGGTTCAGAAGATTTGGGGGCGTTCAGGCGATTATTGATTGGTGGCTCCTTATAGAAGAGATTAATAATTATATATATTTTAAAATAAATGATAACCTTAGCTCTGGCCACCGGCAAGTTCTCAACCAATTTCAGGGCTTAGGTAGAGGTCATTAGTGCAGCTGCAAAAATGGCACTACAAAATATGAACCAAATACATGAAAAAATAGTGCTCTTGACTGACGCATTGTCTGCTATCTCAGCACTGAAATCTGAAAGGAACACAGAACTAAGTGATCTCAGGTCAACCTTAGCCCAGTTATCCCATGCATCTGAGAGGGTAGTAATCCAGTGGATACCCTCACACTGCAAGATCAAGGGAAATGAAGATGCTGACAGACTGGCTAAAGTGGGAGCAGGAATGTCCCAAGATGACAACCTGTTGGCTTGAAGAAGAAAAACCATCGCCAAAGGACACTACAAATCAAAATGGGATAAAGAACACCCAAAACACAACAAGATGGATATTACCAACTGTCCAGAAGGGACCAGACAGCTTACTTGCCTCCGGACGGTCACAACAGAATGAGACACCACCTATGCACTAAATTCAAGATAGGCACCAACGACCTGTGCCCTGTGGCTTGGCAAGTATGACAACAGAACATATCCTACAGAACTCCCCCAGTATGCAGACCTGAGAAGAAAGAGGTGGCCACTTACACCAGCGTCAAGACAAACTGTATGGCGTGGCTGATAATCTGAGGCAGACGGCCTTTTTAGAGAATCCGAAATCCCAATCTAGTGAGAACGCAGAAGAAGAAGAAAATAAATTATGTGAGTGATTTTGTTAGTGATTTTGATAATCATTAAAAAAATTTTATTCTGCTTTTAATTCATCTTATGTCCGTCTTACACAATCAATTTTTTCATCAATTTTCTATTTCAGTTATATAATCATTTGAAAATTGACCATGTAAAAATATATATCAATGTCCTACGTCAAAAAGAAATAGAGCATGCATATATGTGTGTGGGGTGGGCTGTTATAATGGGGTAGGGGGCGTTACAAAGTTTGTCTTGCAAGGGGTGGTGGCCGAAAAGTTTTGGAACTTATCTCTAGCCAAATAATATAGTTAATTACTTCCATGGTCTCCATAGTCAGACAATTGTAGTCATGACAAAACTATCATTGTTTTTATTCGCAACAACTGACTTGTGCAGTGAAAGCCAATGAGCTGCAACATCCGAACAGCTGACCATCTGTATAAACAAACACTCACATTGTTCTCAGACGAGTTCTCGAAATCAACATTCTGCTTCCAACCGGTTTTATTGTCTGCACCCTCTGCCAAGTCTGATATTTCATTATACATACTGAAAACAATGTATCACTTCCTGTTGACACTTGTATACATGTTCACCAGAGTTCATGTCCTTTAAAAAAACACGGCTGTGAATACTGACCTCGGATAACCCTCCAAGATTTTTTTATTTTTAACTCATTTGCTTTTCCCCTTACTTCCATGTGCAGTGAAAATTGTGTGACATCACTGACCTGATTGGGGATGGGCCCGGGACAGCATCATTGTTCTGTCTTTCATAGTTGGATACTCAAGAAGATAACACATCGCCCTGCAAGACGTATCTTCTTCTTCTTTTCGAACTTTCATATCGACACTTGTTAACCACTCTTTGTGTTTTTGTTGTGAACTGGGCCTACGAGCGATTGCGTTGTGCCATTATGCGCAAAAAGGGCCCAGAACCCTTTTTCCCCGACCCCCTTTTTTTTACTGGGGTGCTTCCGTCCCTCCTCAGTCGTCGAATCCTTGTGGTTTTTTGGATATTTTTGCTTGTGGAATTGAGTATTTTTGTGTATAGTAAATAAAAACATTAAAACAACATGATAAATTGTTGCAGGGGGTGAGCAAAAAAGTGTGGGAATGTTTTTTCCCCAGTTTGTCATTAGACGAATTGGGAAGGGAGGAATTTTCAAACCCACGGGTTTGTGTAAAACAAAAGAAAAAATGAAAGTTACACGTCAACGATTCCCAACCAGGTTTGAAAGTTTTTGGCGTTGGATATATCGGTAAAAAAAGCCGTTGAGACAAAACCCCCGTTTAATTTTTGGATTCCCCAAAAAGAATTTTATTTTCATTTTTGTTCCCTTTGCTCTGATATAACCAAAAAAGGGTTTCCCCTTGGTTAAAAGGGGGTGCCTCGGCTTAAGGGGCTTTAATCCCTACTAAACAAAACCCCCCTTCCATTTTACGAGTTTGCTTTTTTTTAATTTTCATTAACGTTTTTTTTTAAAAACGGTTTAAAACAGCGCTGTCTGGGAGTGGGACATTACCCCAAAAACGAAAAAGACACGCAAAAAAATGGCAGCCAACCCCGTTTTTAAACTTCGATCTGAAAATTTCAAACAATCCTTCACAAAAAAGGCACCAGTGATCACAGGGGACCAAAGTCCAAAAACTCAACCTTATGCCCAGATATGATGGGCCCGGGGGGGGTGCCGGTGGTACCTGTCTAGCAAAAAACCCTAAAAATTTTTTTCGACTCTTTCAACACATTCAGCACTCCCAAAAAAATTCCGCACAACCTTCAACTTCAAGCCCCAGAACTAGCCGCAAATCGTTTAGAAAGAAAAAAGGGGGTGATCCTTTGGGATACCCCACAATAAAAAAAAGGTTGCAAAATTTCCCAAACAATCCCCGGGATCCAAGACAGAAGTGAAAAAATTTCCCCAGCCCCCGGAAAAAGGGGGCCTTTACATATAAACCAACTCCAAAAAAACCCCACAAGAAAAAATCCATACAGGGTGAGAAGGGGAGAGCCAGAGCAAAATGGATTACTTTCCCGGGGAACAAAAGCAGTGCGGGACACGCATTGTCAAGCCAGTGTCCACTGGGAAAAAGACAAAACCAAATAGCGGGACTCGAAAAATCCCAAGACAATGCCCTCAAAAAGGGAAAAGACCCAGTGCCACCAAGACTAGAAGTCAAGTCCCAACAACTCAGCTACTTTTCCTCTGAAACCACCAACAAAAGAGAAAAAAAAGACGAATGACAAAAAAACCCAACGGGAAGCCCCAACATCCCAAAAAATCTCCCGAAAAGCAGATATGGAACCGAAGACTCAAGCGCAACTTTAAAAAAAATAAAAAAAAAAAGGGAAAGAGAAACAAGATCCCCAACATAGAAAAGCACACAACTAAAACCCCCAAAACCGGAGGGCCGACAGACAAAGTCTCAGATGGGAAAAAAAAAATTACACCAGGGACCCCAACATTTTTAACATCCCCCAAACCTCTTCGGGGTTTGAATGGCAGAAATTTTCGAGGAAAGTCCCCCATATCCAGCCCGACCATACAGAACATTCCAGATAATCAGGATTCCAAACCATCATTTAACAAGAAAAAAGATTCTAAAAAAACAAGAATACTACAATGCTGGCGAGTTCAGGCACTTATAGGGTGAGAAAAAACCCTAAACACAGAATTCCAATATAACCCCGACTTTTCCAACATATATACACCCAAACAACAACAAAAAAAAAGGACACACCCAAATAAAAACACCAATTCAGGAGTCAGTGAAAAAAAGGCTATGGAGAAAACCAATAGGAAAGCATAATGTCAACTACTGAATCTTCTGATTTGTCCTTATTGACAAGTTGTACCTCTCTAAGATAAATTTTTGTTTTTCATATATGGTTTTTGGGATCTTAGAAAAATTAATTTCTAAAATTTCTAAAATTCAATCTTTTTCTAATAAATCATAATCTCTTTTTGTTTGAAGCAGGATGTATCTTGTAGTTTCTAAAATTTTTTAATTGTTTTTTCCCCAAGGAAAGCAAAGTGACACAAATAGGGTAGCATTTGCAAGTGATAAAAAAACTAAAATAAGTTTAAATTAGGTTTTGTGTTAGGGAAATGGTTTTAAGTAAAAACCTGTTGAGACGTTTTAAATTTAGAGGGTAAAGAGAGAGAAAAAAAAAAAAATTTTAAAAAAATTGGGGTTTGGACGTCTATCATGATTCTTTGAAAAGGAATTGGATAACGAAATTGATGTCTTGATTTGCATAATTTATATCTATAACCCCTTTTGGTTTTGAATTGTCTGTCACTAAATATTAACAACACAGTCTTTACTTTAAATATGTGCTCTTAAATGAAAAGAAAATTTTGGGGTTTTGCTTAAATTAATTGAATAAAACTTAAAATATCGGAAAAATGGGCCCCCCGAGCCATTGGTATGTTGTTCCGGAATATATCGAGGGGCCTTCCCGAAGGATGAATTGAACAGCACTATTTCGTCTCAATGAACGTTACGGAGCCACTGGGGTGGGGATAGAGTCAGGTGGCCAACACGAGCCTCCCCCGCGAAGATGCCCCATTGTGTGTCACCTGGGGAAAGTTCTCTGGAAGTGAAAGCAACAGAAAGTGGGTAGACGGGGGGCCCCCGAAACAATCCGACGACTCAGAATACAGACCCCAAGACGACCTTATTTGGACCAAAAGACTCACAGAATTCAGCAGCGCCTGCAATGCAATGGGCAGAACAACATTCAGATGAAAAGACTGCGGGGAAAGTTCCTATTCACAACGAGTAGTTAACCTATCCTTTGTTTTATGGCGGGGCCGGGTTTGGCGACGTGTGGAGGGGCTTTCAGATTGACTTTTCCCGATTCCCTTTCACGGGAAAGGGACTTGATTCCCATAATTTCCTTCACAGACTTGTGCATTCCATGATGCCAAGTTGTTTGCAAGCAAGGTGGACTACCGATACTAAGGATAGTGTGAAACATTTTTAATTGGTTTTTATTTTTTTGGGGTTCTCCCTTGTGCACAAAAAAAGCAATTAATTTCATAACAATCAAATTCAAATTAATTTCCATCTTTTCTTCTTTCTCGAATTGTATGCCTCACAGCGTCAGGTCGGGGAAAAATTTCTAAAAAAGGGCCCCAGTATGCGCTTGTAGATAGTCTCTTTGTACTTTCTCTGGGGTCCATCTTTGCGTGGCCGGCCTTTTGGTTTTTTAAACATGCATTGAAATGAAAATGAATAAAGTTCCAAAATGGGCAAACACTTATTTTAAATTTTACACTCTGTTCCTGGGTTTAAAGGGGGTGCATTTGGTTTAGTATATAATGATATTCTTTCTTATTCCCGTGCAGCGACCCAATCCAGAACAGGTGAATACAGAAACCCAAAAAACATGCCTAGATCGACAGCACAGGGCAAACGTTTTTAAATTTAAAATAAGGGGGTGCCCTGGTTATTTTTTCGGCGAAAAAGGAGTGTTGAACAGCCACTCTGGTGGAAAGACGAGGGGAAGCCGTGGTTAAACAACTGTGTGCTGTAAAAAAAAGTGACAACAACAAAAATAAAAAAAATACAAACTGAAATCCCAGCCGGCCTTTCTTTGATACTAGATATGAATAATAAAACAGGATGTTCACAACGATTTCAAGGGAAAAGTGGGGAGTTCTCTGAAAAATGAGCAATGACAAATCATTGAATCTTTTGGCAACTGTACCGACGTTTACTTTTTTTGTAATGAAGGAGAGGGTTCTGACTTAAATGTTGATCTTATTTGCAGACTATGGATGAAAACAATGTCACTGCTCTGCACGCTCACTATTTAAAGCAAAGTGACCATAAAAAACATGGTATAGACGAAACATTGTCAGAGCAACTACTGAGATAAATGACAGAACAAAAATATAGATAGATGGTTTGGTGAGTGTATGAGATCAATGATGGAGCAGAAGACAAAACACAGTGCACCAGGTCCTGATGGCATAAGGTATGTGACCCCAGCAGTTGTCTGATAAGAAGTTGGAGGAGCTGACGGGTATCTCAAAAGAACATTGAGAGTGCGATAATCAAGGAAGAATGGTTGCATAGTTACCTGATGTCTCTACCAAATTATGGAGGAGCTGACGTTTATCTATAACGAATTTTAGATGATGAGGTCAAGGAAGAATGGTTGCATGAATTACTTGGTGCTCTGCAATATGGAGGAGCCGACGGATTCACAAGAACATTGAGAGTCGATAAGAAAATGGTTGATATTACTGGTGCTTGCCCAAAATGGAGGCGACGGTATCTCAACAAGAAATTGAGTGCGATAATCATGGAAGAATGGTTGCATAGTTATGATGTCTTCAAAGTATGGAGGAGCTGACGGAATCATAACACCAGAAAGATGAGTCGATAATCAAGGAAGAATGGTTTGCATAGTTACTGACATTTCACTCAAATTATGTGGTAATGACGGTATCGAAACAAGAACATTGATGAGTGGATACAAGAAGAATAGTTGCTAGTACTGATGTTTCAAATTATGGGAGGAGCTTGGCGGTATCTACATAAGACTTGTGCGATATCAAGGAAGAATGTTGATAGTTCTTTGGGGTTCTACAAAATTATTTGGGGAGTGACGGTATCTAAAAGAACATTGAGAGGGCGATAATCGGAAAAATGGGCATAGTTCTTGGTCTCTCCAATTTGGAGGAGCTGGGTTCTAAAAAAAATTGAGAGTGGATAATCAGGAATGGTTGTAACCTGAGTCTCACCAATTAGGGGGAGCTGAGGGTATCTATAAAGAAAATTGGGGGTGGGTAATAAGGAAGAATGTTGATATTTTTGGTTCTACCCAAATGGAGGGGGGGATCTTAAAAAAAAATTTAGGTGGATAAAAAGGGAAAAATGGTTGGAAAAGTTTTTGGGGTCTCTACCAAAATTTTGCAGGAAGACGGGGGATCTAACGAACATTAAGTGGGTAATCAGAAGAATGGTTGATAGTTACTTTGGGTTTCCCCCAAAATTTTGGGGGACTGACGGATCTACAACAAGAAATTGGGGTGCGATAATGGAAGAATGGTTTCATAGTTACTTGGGTCTCACCAAATTTGGGGGGGCGACGGGATCTTTAGAACATTAGGTGCGATAATCAAAGAATGGTTTTAATTTGATGTCTCTCCCAAAATTTTAGGAGCGAGGGTCTACAACAAGAACATTGAGTGCGATAATCAAGGGGAAAAATGGGTTTAAGTTACCCGATGTCTCACCAAATTATGGAGGGGCTGACGGGGATCTATAACAAGAACATTGAGAGGGCGATAATAAAGGAAGAATGGTTGCATAGTTACCTGATGTCTCTCCCAAATTATGGAAGAAAAATGTTGTACTACCTGTAATATCGATTTTTGGGGGCGGTGTAGGACATGGGGACATGTTCCTGTGAATTTAATTGTCGCATTGCTAGTGCAGTTCGGAAACTGTTCAGGTTGGGTGTTGTCTTTATGTCCCGATATAAAAAAACCTCATTGACCTTACGGGGGATTGAATTCGGGTCTCCGAATAGGACCACGCTCTAATCCATTCGGTCTGACGCCCCGACCGAATCAGGAAAAACTACATTGAAATGGTGGGATGTGGGAAATTACCATAAAGAATACGAGAGGCAAGTTGATGGAGAAAATAATCACCAAGAAAATATCACGATCACTGAAGAGTTATGTTTCCTTCATGATAACGTGCACACATGTGGCACTCTGGGTGATTGTGGTTTAATTATGTTCATATGATTATTATGTAGCATTGTGAGTTCGGGGACGAAAAATTGAACTCTGATATCTCCGTATTAGGTAGTTTATGTTGTCACTGGGATTGGTTGCAAATGTCTTAAATCTCCCGTGTCTCTATTTTTAAACCAGATTTCGTATTTGTTGTTTTAAAATTTGCTCTGCTGTGTGAAACGTTATTTGTAAGTGGTGTTTTTTTGTTGTTCCTTCTTAGCTAACCTTTCTGTTTGATCATTTCCTAGTGTATTTGACGAGGGCTTCTGTTTGATCATTTCTAGTGTATTTGACGACAGGGACTCTCTGTTTGATCATTTCTAGTGTATTTTACGACAGGACTCTCTGTTTGATCATTTCAGTGTATTTGACTGACAGGGGCCTCTGTTTGATCATTTCCTAGTGTATTTGACTGACAGGACCCATTGCATAGTTATTTTGGTATCATGCGATGAAAAGTTGGTCAATATATGGAGCTAGTTCAAAGTTACAATGTCCATCAAATATAGCTTGAAGGGCAGACATTGAATGGGTACAAAAAATGTTTGTGATTCATCTAAATCTTTCTATCCTTCTTTGTTTAAATGAAATAAATCACCAATACTTATCATTGTTAAAGTATTCAGGACATCGTAAGTTCACTTAAAAATTCCCCTTAATTTTACTTAACGTATTAACTATCACAGTTTGAAAAAGTTTAGTCTGAGTCACTGTATTTTAGTCATCTAAACTTCCCAAGCTGAAGTAATGTTCTTTAATGAACTTATCTCCTGTTTCAAACGACAAACTGAACGTTTGTTTTTCATTTGTACATTTTTTATTATAGTACTGTCATGGTATTGTCCAAAACATTTACTACCAATATGGTTCTCTCAAGAAGGATCAAAATTCATTAGAAAAATAAAGAAAATTCCTACGAAAATATTTTCACCATCTTCCAAATGACATCGGGGACACTCGCCGGGGCTACAGAATTTGTGCACTGCAGCTAAGATCTTCCTGTTTAAAAAAGAGATCGGAGCGCACACATTTACTCACTGAATGCAATAATGAAGGTCATATCAATCAATCAATAAGCATAAAGAACAACAAACAATGTCAATATTAAAAAACAAAATGATGTCATAGAATTCATTTTCTTCTTCTTCTTGCGTTCGCCCGCTATGAATTCAGGCGTAGTTATGGCGCTTCGACTGTTTTTTGTGTGAAGGACTGCTTTCCCTAAGTATCAGTGTACCCGTCATACAGGCGTGCCTTCTTAACTTCAGAATTGAGACTGCATTTTAAATACGACAATTTTCGTCGGCGATTAAAGTTATATAAAAGATTATCACGGGATAATCCACTGTGTATTTCAGAGAACCATTTTGTTGGCAACACACTAATTTGTAAACGGAATGCTCCACGTAGTGTCCCAGGAAAATTTGAAGTGGGTCAAGTCAGGAATACAGCAAAATCCTTCCTGGCCTTCCCCATCAGTTAGTTGACTGGGTTAATAAATGATGTGTAAGGGCTTAATATATAACAAAACATTAATTTTCAATGGAATGTCCCAAGGAAAATTTTTAATGGGTCAAGTCAGGGAAAATAGCCCTATACCCTTCCTGCGCCTTCCTATCATTTAATTGCTAGGTTACAAAACAGTTTGTAATGGCTCATTATATAACTCCACATAGATTCTGACGTTAAAATATATTTATTCATTCTGCATTACGACTGGTCTGCAACATACTTTCCGTAAATATAGCATCCCCAAGTAGCCCAAGCCACAAAAAACTCTAGATAGTTTATAGTTGGCCCTGCCTAAGCTCAACTACCGTAGCCTAGAAATGAATGGGAAATCGGTCAGCATTTGCGTCGCAAATTTTGCGTCATTCAGTCAAAAGATTGGGAATCCCTAACGTTTTAACCCATTGAAAGGCGGAAGTCAGTTTTGATTGGACTAGCCGGTCATGTGACAGCTCAAGCTCGGATTGTGGTTCGAAACCCAGCCTAGAATGTATTGTGGTCGGTTGGAAATTCCACTGCAGCTGATAATAACTGCTTGCTACGTATTTAAAATATAAAATCTGGCAGTCCAAGGTACAGTCAGTTTATTTGTTACTTGGAGTATCAGTTGTGGTTTCATTTCGTACAAGCTGCAGGTTGTTTTCGGGATTTGTGCTAACTTTTAACGTGTATTTTTTTCAAAATGGAAGATATCGAGGCCGATTGTGAAGGTTACAGATACGCAGACGAGGGACGTTTGCGTCCATTTCATTCAGATATATCAAAAAAGCATAACATGGAAGAGCACGTAGATTCTGGTTTAGGATCCATTGGCTACTTGTCTGCAGATCTCAACAGCCTGTCGTTAAGTGAAGATCTGAAAGACTCTTCACAATCCCAGGTTTCATTAGAGAACTTCCGTTCTAAACCGAATGTCTCAAGTACTAGTAGTGGTTGTAAAGAATCAGATCGTTTTGATTCAGGACTTGATAATGAAATACTTATCGAATTTGCAGACATTGCCAAGACTGAAACTGAACACGACGACTGCCACTGGGTTTCACCCCATTTTTCAACAGAGCAGATCGTGGTTATGTTCTACAGAGACGAAGATGGAGACAAGTAAGTTTAATATTAATATTGTAAAATATTAGCTATAGTTTCGATATAGTAAGATTTATATTTAGGTATAGTATGTATTCAGATTCAGTGCATGACAAAGCAGATAATTATAACCATGTTCTTTGTACGTGTTGTGAAAGGTCATCTATGAGTCTGCGCTAACGATACTAAATTTAGACTATTTGGAAAGTACGTGATGCTATATTTAGAATATCCCACTCTGGGCCTCAAGCACATGCAAAGGCGGGGCTTCTTGACCTAATTGGGAAATCCCGCAGGAGCTCTTTCTCAACACGTACCAGAAAAAGTTAGCATGTGCTCGGTGGGATTTCCCAGTAATGACCAATTTTACGTTGGAGTTTCCACCCATTCCCACAACCTGATTCAACTTGTCATATCCACCAGTTTCCCCGCCATTGTTAATTAAATGCAAGTTTTGTCTTATTTTTATGAAAACAGGTTTCTCATGTGCCGCGACTGGCGTAGGCCACCACAAACCTAGTCATACACATAGCTTCTGATGCTTACTTATTGCTGTCCTATAAAACACTGCTTTTCGAAAGGTTTAATAATGCCCATATTGGCTTTGTCATTCATAGAACTTATTTTTCATCAGTTCCTATCTCTTGTCACAATTACTTATATATATCCATGCCCCAACTCTTCCATATCCCAAAACGAATTACAGTATGAGTATTCATAACTGCACATTGGCTAGTCAGAATCCCTTATAGTCTTTTTTTTTAAGCTTGCCTTTGTGGTTTGATTGAATCATTTATAATCTTATGAAAATCTAATGTCGTTTGCATATAGTTGTCCTTGTTGTTTCACTTATGATGGGTTATTCAGATTAGCTATATGCAACACTAAAAAAACTGCAACTAATGATTAACAAAATGACATTGTCTTTGCTGCATAGGATGATTTCTCTCAAATGCCGTTTTTGTCTAGATTATCATCATTGTTGTATTTTGAATACATCCCACAGTAATGCTATTACTATCAGAACTCTTAACTGTTCAAATTGATGAAAATTATATTGCTATTAACTATTTAGTCTTTATCAAAAGTTTTAATCTTGTTCTTAACTTTTTCATCAGTGACTTACATGAGCATCATCCATGGAATCCCAGAGGTGGCAATCAAATCATTAGCTTGTCCTCAGATTGGGATTGGCTGAATCAAACCAACAACTTATCTCAGACACCTTACATATAGAGTAGCTTACCAGACAAGTCTCTGTGGTGAGAAGGCTCATATGTGCTGGTGCATCGGTGGATGTACGAGATCTTAGTGGAAACACACCACTACATAATGCATGCAGGTTGGGCTATGATGATGTAGACGTGACACTCATGAGACCTGTGGAACTGAAGGAGACTTTGCAGAACAAATGATATCCCACACAAAGACTTCCTCAGGATTTAGAATCTAGAAATTATGAAGGTGTGTTTTTCCTTATCACCATTATCATTATAAACACTTAACTTTATCGTTATAAATACTGTAGCATAATTTGATTTATAATTCATTTTCTCTTTCTTCCTCGAATGTTCCCCACTTGTTAAACCACTCTTTGTGATCTGTATGGGATCAAGCCTAAGATGACTGTACATTGTGTCAGTTATGCACACACAAGTAGGCCAGCACATCCGATTTCTGTGGTGCTTTTTATTTACTAGGAAGCTTCCCTAGGCCCTACCTCAATCGCATCTTCACATGCTTTGTAGGTCGCAGTGTTACTATTCGTTGCTCCTCTTGCGGACCCCGGCAACATGTGTGATGTTCTCTTTAATGATCCAGTCTTGAGATTTATTAATTACATTTAATAAGTTATTACAAATTATAGCATTGACTAGTCCATTTAAAGGGGCTTGTTTAACCAAGAATTAATTACTATTCATATATATGTAGGTTGTGTATTTATGTATATATATGTATGTAGACCATGGTTGTGTATTTATAATCAACGGTTTATATTATTTCCAGGTCTAACATGCCTTCACTTAGCTGCTATTGGTGGCCATATTAACATCATGCAGCTTTTGTTGAGTGCTGGAGCTAATGTAAATGCAGCTGAAGGAAAAAGTGGCAGAACAGTTCTTCATTTTGCTGCAGACTGGGGCAATTCCCATGGTAGGGTATCTACTGTCAAAAAGAAACATAGACCTAAATGCAAGGACTTATGGGACTAACTCCTATGCTCTTGGCTCAGGGTCGTCAAAACTCTGAAGTTGTCAGTGAACTATTGAACAGTGGCGCTTTATATGAAACATGGTTGCTCAGCGAGGAGTCAGATGGAGATATCTCTGATGAGGAATTGGTAAGATTTACAAATGATTTTCTAACCCAGCTTCTTTGCTGTATGCATGTACCTGTGTGTCAGTCATTTTGTGCATAGATTTTAAATAACTAAATTAAGTTGCCTGTAAAGTTAACAACAATGGAGATTGTATGAAAGAAGTTAGAAGACTAGCCATGACTTTCCAGAGGGTGGCCAGTATGGCACGACACAAGCAAAGAAACAAAAGTAAGACTTCTGAGGCATGCATATTCCTGTGGCAACATATGGATGTGAACCCTGGACCATAACACAAACTTGAGGCTTTGAAACAAAGTGTTACAGAAAGTTCTTAGAACATCCGGGACAGAGAAAAGAAAAGCAAAGATATCCTTCAAGACCTTCATATCGAGGGCATTGGCTCATAAATGACATGTCACAGAAGATGAAATATTTTGGCCACGTTAAACGTCACAATGGTTTGGAGAGAACAGCAATGGAAGGCATGGTTCCTGGAGCATGAAACAGGGCAGACCAATCGTAGGTGGCGGCAGGACATCAAAGTAACCTTGGACATGCGCGGGAGGAGTGGGCAATTTACAAGAGACTGAGAGTTTCTCAGGTGAGCTGTGATGAAAATGACATTCTGCAATGGACATACTACTACTTGAAGTAAAAAATGTATAAATTCTGTCAATTATTGTGTTCTGTAAAAGTAATGTTTATTAACTTTTTTTTTCCAACAGAGGAATCAACATCTGGCAGACCATATCCAGTGACATCTCAACGCATTTATCATCACAGTTAGAAATTTTTGTTTCAAAACACTGAAAATTGCGATGGCATATTAGTACACAAGTTACAGCTTTGGCCTCTCCCATAAGGCCACACCTTACCTGTCACTCAACGGAGATGAAGAAAATCATTGCTGGTGGCAGTAAAGGCGGTTTCCTGCAAAGAACATATTATCGGATCTCGTTTGACATCGGATTGTAATTATTTCATGAGATGAAATATTTTTGGCAAAAATTTATTTCTTCAGTTTAGTTTATGTTCTAATGTCTCCATAGTATTTCTAATAATTGTTCAGATTTAAACTTTTTTTTACTAAGTTTAAAAATAAAAAATCTGTCTAGAAGGATGCCTATGTCAAACTAAATACTAAATTGAAAACTTCAGTGGTAAACAACATCTATGGTACCACTTTATTAGATGTTCCGACAGCATACATGTATTCTTGTCCATCATTACTCCACTCAAAGAAGCCAATGATATATCCTGTGATATATATGAAGACATATCAATGAGCCAAGACCGTAACACACACATGCTAGCACTAAACTTTAGCAGGCAGTGTCCAGATCTTATATGCAGCATATTTCACATTCTTCTGTGGTTGCTCTAACAGAAATCAGTGGGTCTGCTTCTTTGTATTATGTATCAATTATGGTTGTGACTCGTTCTGCAACAAGTTATAAAGATGTAAATATACCATTAGTCATTTATGCTGTATGAATTTAGCATACATGAGATATGATTGTAGGCCATTCATAATTTTGCTAGAAATTACTATGCATCTCTTGTTTACTTAAAAATTATATTAATCTATGATGGGTCCATATTAAGACTTGGATGAATAAACCATAGCCAGGCAAAATTACAAGCATGTGTTTTAAATTAAAAACGCTCTTTAGCGTGGCTCCTGGTAAAAGCATCAATCCCAAAACCATGTAGTGTGGCGTTCGGTCCCGAAAAGGGGTTAAAGATAGATAGTGTTGTTTCTGTGGCTAGTAGGGTTGCCCATTCCGAAGGTCATGGGCTCAAATCTAGACAGCATCTTTCTGTTTAAAACTGCATTACTTTGGATGTTCCTTAAATTGTTGATGGAGTTTGTGCTTGGCTCAATATCTCATCTGATTTGCCATTTCTATGAAGAGTGACGAGCCATAAGAAGAGAACTGGTGCAGTGAAATTAATCCTTCACGCCTAGATCCGTTTAGTATTTAATTGTAAATAGACTACAACTCCATGTGAGTGACTAATCAGGCATAAACTAGTGATTTCACCCAGAATGAATATTCCTTATTTACTCATAATTTGTGAAATTATTTTCGCTAATTTTTCCCAAGGAACATTTAATGTGTTTATGTAATACAGTTGGGTGAAATGGAAGGTGGGATACATACAGACAATCATAACTGGTGGGTAGTTAGAGAGAAGGAGACGTTATACCAACTAACATCATTTCGGCACAGTGAACCATTAAGATAGATGGCTGCTACATTGTAGTATGTAGCATGTATGGACCTCTCAGATATGCAAGAATGTTGATGAAGAGAACTGAATTGAATAGTTGTGCTACCTCTGAAGGCTGACAAGGCAATTCTGAGGCGGGGATACTGATAATAAGAATCATGCCTTCCCCTTGAAAATCGGTCAGAAGTGCAAGCTGGCTGAATTCTAGTGGGCAAATGAAGAAGAGAAGTCATATGAAATATTCTACCTTAGGAAGATCTATATAGTTTGGTCTTTTAAGCTGTCATCCATTTTGTTAATTTAGTGTGTTTTTAATCAGAGCTGTACGTATAAATAAGTCTTACATTAAGATTTGTTATTGTATAATCTTACTCTGTCATCTCGTCTTAATTTATTTAATCTCCATCAGAGAGTGTCAATAAATATTATATTATTTATGGTTAATACTCTTCTATTATTGTATCTAATTTCTGACAAACTTGAACTTGAATGAATGCAAAGCAAATGATAAGATTTACAATGTCAAAGATGAACATCTGAGAAAACAATGAATGTTCGGAATGCAAATGAGATTGACAATAAAGTCAAAGATGAATTTTTGGGAAACAATGAATGATACAAATGATGAGATTTAAAATAATGTCAAAGATGAACATCTGGGAAAACAATGAGTGACTTCATCATGTGTGCAAACTTCAGAAAATAAAGTATACTCATATGGATAGACTGAAAATATTTATGCCATGTAACTCTTATAATAATAAATGGAGATGTTTGTACAGTCCAAGAGACAAAAGAAAGCTATATAATCTTAAATGGAACATGTACTCTCTTTTAAGTCATGTAATAATGTACATACCAAAATTTAGATAAATTTGAGACCAGTAATAAGGACATCTAAGGGCATTGATCTCTTGGATTGTCTGATTAGTAAAATTTATATAACTTTTTTTTAGATATTTGCAATGAAACATTGATTAAACATTTTATGTCAAACACATTGAATGTTATTTTATTAAATCAATGTTGTGTTATTTATTTGTTTGTTTTTACAAATTTTTTTTTAAGTAACACTAGGTGCAGTACTTTATTGCATTGAGTAAGATATGGAAGTCAAAGGAGATCAAGACAAAGCTGAGAATCTTTCAATCAAATGTAGAGTCAGTGCTGTTTTATGGCTCGGAAACATGGAAGACAACAAAAGAAATCATCAGAAAACTGCAGACCTTCGTAAATGGATGTAGAATAGAGGGACTGAGATGGTATGATAAGATTACAAATGAGGAACTCAGAGAAAGAACTAAGCAGATATCAGTGCAGGAAGAGACACTGGCAATGGATAGTACATACATTAGAAGACCGACGAAGCTTGAAAGACAGGCACTGTTTGGAATCCAGGGAAAAGAGGAGTAGGGAAGGCCTGACAGATCTGGAGAATAGAGCTGAGGCTGATATTAAAAGGATAGGTCAATAGAACAGAATTGAAGGGATGGCAGGAAAAGCTGGAAGAAGTTTGTTGAAGACTCCATGTGCTCCTGGGAGTTGAAGGTGAAGATTGAATCAGTTATGTTTATACTGGGTAAAATTTTGAAATTGCATCCTTTGGTTTATGAAGATACCTCTGAACTTTTAGAAGACTATCTGAGTGTAAGATTTGTTGAAATATTGCATCCTTTGGTCATATGAAGAGATACCTCTGAACTTGGAGAAGACATCCCTGTATGCTGGAGGACACTGATAATAAAGAAAGCAGGCCTACACGGAAAAATCGATCAGAAGCACTACACCAGGTATCCTGACTATGAATTCATAGCGGTCGAACGCAGGAAAAATATGAAAAAAAGAATATCAATTTGTGGTAATATCGTGCCCTAAGGCAGAGATAACATTTCCACTCATTTCGATATTGTGCCCTTCTCCACTATGACATCTGGATCTTCTTGAACAGTTTGGGTTTGTTCTGTCGCTGCTATTTCACATTGTGGGGTCATAAGCCCACACAGAACCCTCCTCACCTTTATGACATGACAGAAGAGACAATTGTTATATTCTTGGCTACCCTGGACACATAACACAAATATTTAAAAAAAAACAATTGAAATGAGGTGCTATAGAAAAGTTCTTAGAACATCCTGGACAGAGAAGAACAGAAACAAAAACATACTACAAGACCTGCATAGCAAGGAACATTGGCTCATAAATAACATGTCCCGGAAGATGAAATATATTGACTACATTAAACATACAGCCGTCTGGAGAAAAGAAATGGGAGGCATGGAAAACGTGGCAGGGAACATCAAAGAAGCATTGAACATGACGCTAGAAGAGGCTGAAGAACTTGCAAGAGACAGAGAGCTCTTCATGCGGGCTGTGATGAATGCGACATTCCGCAAGGGACAGCTATACTTGACCGGGAAACCACACTTGGAGTGGTAATATAATGAAAAGGAAATGATATTTAAAATTATATTGTGTAACTCTAGTGCAGTGCTGTTCAAATGTATCATATCGGGGAGCATTTGACTGAAGTTGTGGATGAGCGGATGCCATGTGACGATTTCACTACTACTAATAGCAATATATTTTGGGGACTGCTAGAGTAGTTGATAGTAGCTCGGCCGCTGCGTGAGACGCCTCATAGCTCGGGTTCGGAACCACTGTCCGGCATTTGTTCGAGTCCCTGGTCTTACTCAGGACGATAACGTGAGTACCTCTGAAGTCGGAGAAAATCTGCCTGTATGGCGAGGAATACTAATTACGAGTACATTGAGCACATAGCTGCCAGTGTAAAGTAATTTACAATGTGCACGCTGCTGCCATTGTAAGAAATTCGAAAAACGGATTTTCACGCAAAATCAGTTTCAGGATAAACTTGCTGAGTTGAAAGCGGACGAAAAAAAGCAATATATTTTAGATTCTAACACTTTCTTCAGTGAAAAAGGTTAGGTTAGGAGGCAGTAGAATGGTTACAAGATTGCAAAAGTGAGAAGATTGTGTTTATTGGAGTGCTATGCGCCCGAGTGGTTACAGGCCCAAATTTGAGGGGTAAAGGATAGAGCCACTGTTACCTGCCACACATGTCAAGAGGCGGCTGAAATCGGATGCACGTGTCTAAACGTAGAAGTCTATGCGTTTAGTGGCCTACTAAACCAATTGCAAGTATACACGTTCTGGCAAAGATCAAACATATCACAAACATATCCCTACGTCGTCGCCTCTTGTGATCACAGTGAGTCGCCGGTGGTGCGGGCCCACAAGGGAAGCAAAGTACCACTGCAACCTACAATACATGTGGTAAAAGGCGGCTGATGTAGGCCCTAGGGATACTACCCTAGTAAATAAAAAGCAGCACAGAAATCGGATGTGCTGGCCATGATAGGCGCATAACGGGCACAACATACAATCGCTCTAGGCCAGATCACATACAAATCCACAGAGGGTTAACAAGTGGTCGATATGGAGCGCTCGAAGAAGAAGAAGAAGAAGATATCAATATTTTTTCGATCAACGGCGCACATCTGTTGATGTCATCTCGCTGACCATCTTTACTTCATGTTATATCTCTGATACCCAATTATTAACTAAGGTTGGGGCGACCTAAGAGCTGCTACGGACGGGAAAATATTCCTTCCCAACTGGGAATTGAAACTTGAACCACACTCAACCTAATATACTATATGTGTAAACAGAAGTACATCAATCACATTCTAAAGCTTTAATTTCATCTCTTCATTGTTTTCCTTCATATTTATGTACCTTGTTTTGTTCAGAGCTTTGCAATAATATCGCATGCTTGGTTGGTAATCATGTGAGCTTAGACGTGGTCTCCGATAACACACGGCCGACGAGATTAGGTAAAAATTCTAGGAAATCAGACCACAACCGTCACGTGACTTCGCATTCCAGTATTGTTAGATAAAAACAAATTCATTTAAAAAACGACACAACAACGCGCTAAATCAAGGTTACATTACGTTACAAATTAAGTTTAACGTGATCATTTGTCATATAAATTACATGACTTGATAGAATTTTGCAAAATTGCAGAAAACCTTACAGTGTTCTATCTAACACTTATAAAACCAGCCCCATTAAGCAGGAATTTTGGTTTCGTCTGAGCTAGTCGGTCTTATGTTGCGATGCCATGGCTTAGAGAATAAAAGGACATTGGCGAGAGCGTCTCATGAGAAAATAATGTCGGGAAAAGGTAATAGACGTCTTATAATTACACACGCTAGTTGACGTTTCTATCTTTGATCTAATCTTGTATTGCCACACAGCGTCATGATAAGAAGTTATTTGGAGAATAGGCGGCTCTTTTGGCGGTTTCTTACTTTCACTGTCTCTGTTATTTCTGTCGTCCACTTAAAAGGTCATCTCACCAAAAACGTTACCGTATTCTAGATCGAAAGTCGTAATCGATCTTCTCCGCGTTACGTTTCTTGGCTTATTAAAACAAAACAAGGATCAAGGAATTTGGGAAAACCTGGACATTTCTCGAATTTTCTAGACTTGTGGTTGATGTTAAAACTACAACCACACCTCTCCCCCTAATCATTTAGAGATGGGTGTTGAGAGTCAAGTGAAAGATTTTTACAGGTGTCCACAAGAAAGTTTGAGGGTATTATATTAAGTAATCTTTACAAAGGACTGTTGAATTTTCCAAGAACCCTCGTCAGGAAGGTGAATTTGTTTGTTGGGTATGGCGTATGAAAGTCTAAAAATGAGTCATAGTCAGGTGGAGCAGAACTGATGTAAAACTATATTTTAACCCAATAAAAAACTATGTGGCAGTCGTCTAGACCAGGGGTTTCCCCAAACCCATGAAACAAACCCCCCCTTTTAAATTTTTGACGGGAAAAAGTTTAAAAATATAAAAAATAGGTTACAATAAAACAATGTCGAAATTTTAATAAACAACGAAATCATTAGGTTTATAATTGGGAATCTGTTTGAAATGTCAAAGATCAATTTATTCAAGGTTTGGACCCACGGGGGAGCGGATCCCCAAACGCTTATAGAAAAGAAAACGAAAAAAAAATTTGCTTTTTTCAAAAATCTATGATGAGTTCATCTCAAGACGGAAGAATATATGCATGAACGTAAAACTATTAAATTATAAATCTTTATAAAGGGGTTCTGTAGAAAAAAAAGGGATGAAAAGGTGATATAAGGAGGAATTGATAAAAGAAAAAAAAAAAAGATATGCCCTTAATTTGATATAAAAAAGACGATAATATAGAACGGTAGATTGTCCTGGAACCCGCTCTGAAGGGGGAAATTGAGGAAAAAAATTAAGGGGAATTAAAACGATCAAATAGAGAAAGGACAAGGGACGGGATAAAATAAAAGCTATCTTTTTGAAAATTTTTTTTGGGGGATAAAAGAAATATTTTTTGTAAATGTCATTTTTTAACTTTTCCTTTAAGCATAAAAATAAAATGTTTTTTTCAACCACATCTATTTTGAGCACGCCATAGTTAAGGGCATTTTCATATTTCTTTTTTGTTGATAGTTGCTCCATTTCTCTTGGTCTTCCCCACCGCCTTCCCTTTCAGATATGAGGGTGTCTGATTTCTATATTTTTATAGCGTTTAGCTCAAGGGTAGATTTTATCACAACCCCAAACACCCTTTTAAATCCCGGGCAAATTTGGGAAACAAATTGTTTCGTGGATTTTAAAAAGGTAAAAATAGACCCCACCATTCAGAAAAAAGGAAAAATACTGAACGTATAAAGGGGGCCAGAAAATCAACGACCGTTTACTGTGGTTGATGGTACGTCTTTAGGATACGCCACATTTTTATTTTCCCCACCCCCCATCTCCTTTTTTTTTCCCTTCCCCGTTGAAAAGGGGGTTGCCAATGGCCCAGGACAAAAAGGGCACCATTTTATGTTCCGACGGCCCTTTTTAAAGACTCAGAAAGGCTGATATGATCTGGAAAAAGTTGCCTGTTCATTTTTTTGAAATCGGTACATGTCCTAAAGGGGAGAATTTAGCTTTGGGGCCTACCAAACCAATTTGGGGAACGTATACAGTTTTTAAAGTCAAACATATCACAAAGAGTGATTAAAATTGGTCATAAAAAACAAAAAAAGAAAAAAAGAAGAAGTCATCATTTTTACCACATACTGGGACACATATTCAACAATTTTGATTAGCCCTTTTTAAAAACCGGGGTTGAAACCAGGGGGCTGCAAATTTTTAAAGGGCCCCAAGTTTTTATGAAAAAAAAAAAATTTTTAAAACTTTTCTGATTTAATGTGAGCAAATTTAGAAAAATACGAAAATAATTTCTAAGTAAAAAAATTGTTCATTAAGGTGAGGGTTTTTTAGACGATCTTGTCCATCAGTTTCTTAATCACTTTTTTACGCTTTAATATTGAAAAGAACGTTTTCCGCTGCAGTTAGAATCATTAAAAACAAGTAAAATTTGTAAAACTATTTCTACATTTGGGAAAACACGACTCTGTTTTTCCCTTTAAAATTTTAAATCCAGCTGCTAAATGTCCCAGAACAAATTTTTCCCCTCAGCATTTATTTTAAACCCTTTCGAAAATTTGAACGAAAGGACTTGACCGGTTAGGTCAAATAATTTTCTTTTTTCCCCTTTTCCCCCTTTTTTTTATTGACCCGGGTTCCAAAGAAAAACCCAAAAGTAAAAACTTTATTTTGTTGGATTTATAGCCAAAAGTTAATGATAAAATGTTGGCCCCCCCACAAAAAAAATGAAAGGGGGAAATTATTACCCCCCAAAACTTGGTTCCGTTTTGCAGACAAACTTATCCAGAGGGGGGGCCCCCAGGGGGGCCCTTCATTTGCATTTTGCATACAATCCCTCTTTGTATAAACATATTTCAATTTTTAGACTTGCCAAAAACCCTAAAATGTCAACGAGTTAACTTAAAAAAGACTACATAACACATTGGAGAGATGATTTTTCTGCATAATATGCTTTGGGGACCTTTCGACCAAGTTTTTCCCAAGGCTCGCAACGCACATATATGGTTTTTTCGTCTTTACAGACGGTCAATTCGGTTTTATTGGACAATTTTTGATTTTTCGCTTTTCTTTTTCGTTCAGCTAAACATGTCTTTTCCAAAAGTTTTGCCCCTTTCGAATTTGTTTTCCCACACAACTCTGTCACAAGTCCCCCCATGTTGGGAAAAAATTTTTTCTTGAGACTTTGCAGACATTTTATATCTGGCAGTGGCCCCCCCTGGGCCTCTTCCCCCCCGGGGAAAGTTCAAAAAAATTTTTTTTGAGGCAAGTTTCCATTCTTTCACACCAACCATCTTAGTGTCATTGATCTCCCCATGATGGAAGGCTTTTTTTGTAGTTGCAGTACTTCAGAGTTGGTTTCTTTGTACCACCTGATGTTCAAATCTTGCGGAGACATCAAGGGGAAAGATGAAGTCTCCCCCGTGTCTTGAGTGGGCTGTCCTGTTTTGGCCATAAAAAGAACAAACACAGGCCGATTTTTTTGGATTTTGTCCAATGCTTTTGTGTTGCCCCACCCCTGCTTTGAGTAGCCGAATGAGTACCCGCACTCCCAAGGCTTCATTTCACAAGAGAAAGGTTGGCAGGACCGCCCCAAGATAGCAGAATTTGTGAACTGGTGTTGAGGGGCCCTTTTAAGGTATAGATGTGTTACCTCCTGACATAATACAACTGTTAGAACTTATTGTCAAGAAAAAGGTGTGTCTTAAAAAATTGTTGATTGGAGCATGATTGTGGGGACAACACATCCACAAAAGGAGGCCCTTTTGAGAAAATTTCCGCGTTTTTTTTGGCCTAGGGTTGATTATTTAGCGTGATCCCCAAAACACTGCACGTCAACAAATTAGCCATAAGTGCCCCGATCTCTCCCCATTTGTCCACTTGGGACAAGACATTTTTTTTGGGTTTACATTTTTTTTGTCTGCCAGAAAGCGTTTTTTGTGAGCACACCACATTTAATTTTGAGTTCTTGCAGCGGGTTATGTGGGGATTACCCATTACGTGAATAAAAGGGTAAACACGCCCTTTTCTCCCTTTAATCGAAACACGGTGCTGCCATCGAACATGCTGGCTTTTTGCCTCACAACCACATCCCATGAGAATTGGGGCCCCAAATTGAAGCCTTCGTGCCTTGTACCAAGGATTGTTCTGTCAAAAGAATATAGCGCTTTCCCAACAATTGTCCAGCAAACAGTGAGACTGGAAAGAATTAGAATGAGGCTAGGCATCATTCTGGGATGACCAAAAATAAACCCGGAGTGTCAATGCGATTTTTTTGATCTCCCAAATACAACAGAATTTAAAATTGAGGGTCGATCAATTAAGAATCAATGCAAACAAGGAAATTCCACGAAGAACCATTAAGGAGAAAGGGGTGATAAGGAGGCAGATTGGGTGATAGGCGGAAAACGTTAGGGGAAAAAAG